>JBAJNP010000085.1:0-149924 GCA_036877545.1 Yasuhikotakia modesta | reverse complement strand
GATTCGCATTGCTTATGAGTCCTCTGGTATCCCCCCTCCTAAGGGGACCAAGGCACATTCTACTTGGGGTATGGCGGCCTCTAAGGCCTTCTATGCAGGTATCTCAATTCAGGACATCTGTGACGCTGCGGGATGGTCCACTCCCTTAACTTTCGTTAGGCATTATGGCCTTGATCCTCAGCCACGTCTGGCTCTTCGGTCCTCTTGCCCTAACTTGTGCAATCTAACACAGAGGGCGGGGGGGGTCACTTCAGTATGGATAGTGGGCATCTCGTTCCCATAGCGTTTCGACGCAGCTCGAGTTCCTGAAAGGGAACGTCTTAGGCGTAACCCTGGTTGTAACCCTGGTTCCCTGAAGGGAACGAGATGCTGCGTCTCCTGCCATACCTCAGTTCCACCTGCCTGCGCTCACTTCACTCAGGTCCTATGCTAACCCGAGCAGCGTTTTGCATGTGCGTTTTATAGTCTCTTGGTCATGCCGTCATCCCGCCTGTGACAACGCCCCCCAATTTGTGATTAGACACCTGTATCAGAGTGCATAAAAGCTGATGGCATTCCCATAGCGTTTCGACGCAGCGTCTCGTTCCCTTCAGAGAACAAGGGTTACATACGTAACCTGAGACTTTTTAAGTTTAAAAAGTTCTAACAAAACTCTTATGCAGTTTATTCACTAAATCTAAATTAAATCTAAATTAAAGAGCAGTAAACCTCTGTACATGTTGTTGCCCTGGCAACATTCAGGTCACAGCAGGCTGAGAACAACACTTTAACAAATCTGCCATTAAAGTCATTGATTATGATTATGATGCCTACAGGTCTGTAAATATTAAATATTTAAAGGAAACTGAAGTCTTTCATCAGTTGAGAGTATGTTTGCTGAACATCTCAGAAATTTATTTCTGATTATATTTTTACAGCTGGCTATATTACAGTGATTTTTCAGGCAAAAACAAAAGTGCAGGAAACTGAGATGCAAATCACAAATTTTACAATAAACATTTGTGTTTTGCTTCAGTCTAATTGGGAATATAAATCTGGTTGTTGGCATTATGTTTCCTCTGGGCAGCCAGGCATAGACACACCAGACTGATGCTCTGATTCTTATCTAAATACTTGCTCCTTTCCACTTTCAACCTGACATCTGCCTGTGTTCTGTTCAATTGTACCCTATATTATTTTTAAATCTGAGCTTCTATATAATATCTGAGCTGCTATTTCCATACAAATTATTTGTGCATCCAAGTATCAAAAAGAACAAAAAGGCAGCATAGAAATATCATACAATAGCTTTATATGACAATAGTTTGTATAGGAAAACAATTAAAGCTGTTATTTACTGATAATGCTCCCATCTGTTATTGTTCAAAAATCTCATTATTGTTTAATTTACTTTAAAATGATTCCGTTTAATGTCATTGTTCACAAATGCCACTGGGTTCACAGCGTCACAGGAATGATCACTTGAATATAAAACTATGTGGCTGCAAATAAGATTTAATAGGTGCAGCAGAGGTGAATACTACAAGTGAACAACCATGTTATTTCATTCTGTTCCTCAAACAAATTTTGTCTGACTTCAGATGACCTGAACTATTGTCCAAGTCTACTGTATATTCAATTTTTATGATGATTATCTAGTTATTTTTGAAGCTGATAGTATAAATTACTATTCAACTGCATTGACTTTTAGAGCTGCTAGAACATTCTGCATTGTTAATTAATGGTTTTAAAAAATAAAAGATTATTTTTTTCATTGGTAGAACTATTGCCCAAATAACAACAACAGTTACATAATGAAAGCACATTATTCATATAATTAACTTCATAATTTAGCCCTGCTGTTACTTAATTGTTTTAGAAGCCAAAACTGTGGCCCTTGTGATAATTTTATGAATAATAAAGCTATAATTAGTTGCATTTAAAGGGTCAATATAAAATATGGCAATTAAATGTCTTAAAGACTGCCCTTTACTGAATACATCACTTTGATTTTTACAATCTAGACTCATTGGGTAAGTTGGGTAAGGTTGACTGTACCTCAATAAAGTCTTGCATAATGATTTATGGCAAACAATTGAAAGTTCATAAATGCCTCCAGTACAGTTCAGCAACTGCTATATGTTGGTCAACGAAGGAAGTTTCAAGGTTTTAATGAAACCTATTTCACAGCTGAACTATACAGGCATCAGCTCACTCTACAGGAACATCAGCCACAAGAAAAGCAATAGATCTTTGTGAATACTAAAACAAGCAATATTCCTCTTGTTCCAGTCTGTGGCTCCTCTTTGACTCTGGCAGAGTTTCAGGCTGGATTTGTCTTTTATTTGATTCCACAAGACCTTCATGCTTTGGGGTTTAACCTTCGCATTAGTGGTTCCTGCTGTTGACAAAGTCTGTTTAATTGACTCTTGATCCTCTACACATTGAGATCTCACACATCGGGCGACCAATTAAAAACGGTCAGGGCATAAAAACGGAGGTCTGACTAACACAATCTAAAGTCCAGTGTGCAATCTCCAACTCCCACACACAACTTGCACCAAATGCCAAACACTGCCCACTTCACTTTCAAATATTACAGCATGCTATCAAATGCTTGAGAGATTATATAAAAGAGCAGCACCTCAAAATCTATATTAGATCTATAATTCCCCTAAGAGTCTTCAACCCAAAGGTTAAGAGCTAACTCGTGTGATCTCTGAGGAGAGTTAAATAAATCACACCTAATAACCAATCAGCTTACAGGACCAGAGCTATCGGCTCTATTTAGCACACTACACACATTTTATGCCTGTTCTTACCCCTGTTTTTGACTTATCCCTGCTGTATCAGTAAATATGCAAACTTAATGATACGCACATGGAAAAACACTCTATTCTTGATAATATCTTCCTAAGAAACAAGGTTTTTATAGTTTACTAAAACTATAACCAAACATTTCTGTTAACCGAAATCAAGACATAAACATCACAGATGAAATTAAATTTTAAATGTTGCTTTAGCAATAAACTGATGTTAAAATTACTTACTGAAAATAAACATTGAACTCAAACAAACTCTATTAAAAAAATAATTTTATACTATTAATTTTATATTATTTATTTAATTTTATAAATAAATAAATTTTAAAAATAACATTATAATAATAAGTAATAAAATAACAAAAGCACATATGTTAAAAATATAAAAATTAACATGAAAACTACAAACAGAATCAATATTATAAATAGAATAAAATTATAGCTACAATATTGCTAAATATAGCAGCAACTGCTAAGAACCCTAACCTTGTAATTTCACAACCTTAAACTAGACATTTAATGTTATATTAACTGTAACCCTGTTACCCTTCTGAAAGCAAAATTATATTAATGTACTTTATTAAAAGGGAGATAATAAACATATTACCAGCCTTTATCTGAACATAGATAAGTTATTCTGATAAGTTATCTATTCTGATAAAACTTACAAGATCTCAAAACAAAGATTAGACTGACAGCTGTTTCTATGCTCATTCTGGTATCATTTAAATATGTAATGAATTTCTTTGTAAGTTCTGAGTCATGTGAATTACAGCATCAAAAAAAGCTTATTTCAAACAGAGCTCTTCTCATGTTTTACAAATATGAGCCCTATGTGTGTGCGTGTGTGCATGTGTCTGTGTGTATTTTCACAGTAGACACTCATTACCTGGAAACCACAGAGAATCACAACAGTGAAATTAAGTGACAAGTGATGTTTCCTCACTCTAGTTCACACATATTGTGCAGCACATAATTGAAACTTCTGAAAATCTTACACAATACATCATGCTGGGTTTGTGGAGCCCAGTATATTAATGTGGATGTAAATAAACCACCCCGTGCGAGCATTCGTGGGGTTGCTATGCAACCATCAGCATGCGAGGACAGTTTGTGGCAGTTTGGCAGATGACTGGAGAAACTGTTACTTGCTGTTTTGTGGAGCAGAGATCCGACACATCTGCGTCTTTCCAAAAGTGAATGTGTCAGTTCACGCTCTAAGTATAGCCATGTTTCATCATCACTAGTCTGTCTTTAGAGGGCATGAGGGGGGGGCTTTTCCTGTTTACATCGCAAGCACTTCTGTCTCGGAAATGCAGTGGGTTTCTTGCCAACAGGACAGGAAGTTGTGTGCACAATTTTGTCAATATTCGACGTCACAAATGCTCATACAGGCATCTGTTCTACGTGTACCTGTCAACGTCAATACATTTCTAATGATGATTTTAACAAAAAAAAACAGCAGCCTGCAGATAACCAAAGATATTTTATTTTGTTATTCAATGAGGTGGTAATTTTGTTGTCAGTTTACTGATATTGTTATTGATTGACTGTGTTGGATGTCAACAACAATATAAGGTCTGTTGTAACACAGTAACTTTAGAAGTGGATCAAACACAATCCCTGTTTTAAAACAGCAGCTGACACAAAAGTCACTTGTTAAAATGATATTCCCAGGGCTTAAATTATTACCTTATTACCTATAACCTTACCCAATTATTAAATTATTAAGTTTTGCTGAACTGAATTTTGCTATCTTAGCTTTTGAAACATTGTGAGGTCTCTTGGGTTTTTAAAGAGATCATGTGGATAAAAGCTTTGACAAATGTATTTTTGTTGGACTTAGTAGATGTCATGACATCAGAATGACAAAAGCAACTGTCAGACCATCTTACATTTCAAATTTTCAAAACATGTATTATATTGCAGACACTAATAAACCCACCGGTGTTGGCAGATATCTTTATTTGATTTTATTAAATTGGCAAAGCCCATTTTTACTTGTTGTGTAGCTAGTGATCATTTTGGCTTATTTCAGTGTAACTGATTTCTCTATCAAATTTATTTTGGCAGAAATGTCAGGAGAAATCTACGACCTAACCAAAGTGATAAATCTCTAAATGTTTGTCTTCAGTGGCCAGAGTGATTCTGTCAAACTGACTGACAATAAATAAATGCATATTAATCAGAACTGCTTGCACAGGGTTTACAAGTTAAACCACAGCAGTGTTGACCCAGAGATCCAGAACATAAAACCATGCACATTGCACTTACCCCTGCAATTTCCCTGACGGGTTTTTCCATTTCCAACCAGTGTATTGCAAGTAACACAAACCTGCCAAAATTAAAACTGTGCTACCATGCTGAAACGTGGACTCCCCTGGTAGATGCACACACTCAAATGTAAGACTGTCACTAAGAAAAGTTGTTACTATGTAATCTAGTGCTCTTCTTTCAACGGGAAGACAAGCACAAGCAATCTGTAAGCGTTTTTCAATATAAGCTGTCAGATTAATGTGTTTTTAACCTCTCATTCTTTTACTTGCCAACTAGAAAATCTGATGACCTCCTGCTAAAAGCAATTAACCGCTTCAGCCATTAGACAGATGTCCACTGATGCCTGTCTGATTTCCGCATATTTCATTAGAAGAAAATGTAAAATCTAGTTGTCTTTAGTTTAAATGGAAAATCTAGTTATTTTTTTGACCTTTTGGTTAGTCAGTGATCCTCCTGGACATTGTTCCACAAGCAGTGCTGTTCATCACTGGCTTAAACTGGCAGAACATCAATAAATTCTAATAAAGCTGTAGTTAGTGATGTATGTAATGACAAATGACAGTCTGTAGGTAACAGCAATGACGGTTTTCTTTACAATACAATGTGGTGGTTATTTTGTCGTCTGTTTCATTGTTTGCTAGAACTGTTATTGATTGGTTGAGAGATCAGACTATGTTGATATCAGCAACAATCTGAGGTACATCTGTCATCTTTATCATTAACCACAACAACAAAAAAATGAAATGCAAAATGTGTTAATACTTTAACTGCTGTTAAGCAAGTTAAACAAATTATATTCTCTTACTTTGGTTTAAAAAGAACAAATTATATAATTTTGTAAAGAGAACTTTTTTGCAAACAGTTTAACTATAGATGAGAGGGGATACATTTCATGTCTTCTGCTTACAGTTGAAGTTAAAGTTAAATTGTTGCTCCACTAGTGTCATGAAACTGTGAAAAAATGGCTGTTTCAAACATGTTTCAATCCCTCCGCTCAATGCCTTTGATTGCTCAAATCTGCTGCCATATCCACCAAGTGTCTTTGCATATTAAGCAGGACAGGAGAAAGCGTTTTAACATGGAGAATATTACACAAATTAACTGAACAACAGAACCTGCACTCAGCAACAGCAGGGACAGCAGGGCAACATTCACTAACTCCATCAGCACTTTAATGGCTTCCTGAAATATACAGTCAGTCTTATGGGGGTGTGCAGTCAAATGAAAGGGCAGACAACAGTACAAGTCCATAAATTACAGGAAATTAGCATCACTGACACCAGTGGTGAGGACCGAGACTCTTTGAGGACAACAATACATCAAGGTGAGGTGAGCTGACTGCTGAGTGTACACTACTGAGAGGGTTGCGAAAGAGCTTGTCACCTGTGAAGACTGGCAGAGGGTAGTTTGGAAAAGGTAAGGCAACACATGGGCACACAGCTGTGAAAAAACACCACAGAAAGTGACTCTACATAGTGGCACAGAAATTGTGCCCTACTTGAACGCTATTCGGTAGCATTCACAAAAGTCTCCAGCACTTGTGTAAATAGGCAGTTGACATGAAATACTTTTGGGAACTCCTGCGGTGTGATACTCTACGATGCAGGTAAAACTACTGTAGGAAATCGTTTCTATCATAAACAGAAGCCTTTACACATTAAGGCTAAAATGTATGATTTAAATGATGAAAATCATAAAGAACTGCTAAAAAGCTGCAGGACAGACAACATTTTAAGGATCAAGATAAAAAGATGTGCAGTTACTTTGCAGCCAACGCAATATGAAACGGTGTCATAACTAGTGAGGCGATTCATTTATATGTTCCCATACAGTATATGTACATACACTGTTTATGTGTGTGTGTGTAGTATACTAAAAAACTTCAGTAAGATAGGTCCTAATTTATGTTCTTTGTTTCAGCAATTGTGACACTGTTGTTTAAAGTCGGCATGAAATGAAAGTTGTTACTGCCTTTTCTTCCCTGTGGTGATGCATATCCAAGTGAGGCAGCTTTTAGTATGAGAACAAAGCATAGGACTGGACTTGATTTCATTCCTCTGGAATTTATTGGATTGTTGGAAGTTGGAGGGATGGAAACTGTCTGGCCATTGCACAGTCAATATAATCCTGTCACAGCAGACAGAAACATATAATCAAGAGATGTTGATTTATAGGAGAGGGACAGTCTTGATTTTAATTACAGATTAAGAGAGTGCACGGATTAAAAAAATACTAATTACATGCACAGATAAAACTGTATAGTGATGTAAAATGTATATCAAATGTGTATATAAATGTATATTAAACGTACAATAAAATGCATAATTATACTGCAATATTTCAGAAAAAAAATCATATAATAAGTTATTTTAAAGCTTACTTTACTTTTTGTATGTACAGTTTTGGGGACTTTTATGTGCTTGGGAGGAAATCTAAGACTCTTATTTTGTCATTTCAACAATCTGAAGAAAGTAGGGCTTAGAGAAGTGGAGAGCATAGGAAAAGACTTAATGTACACATGCCTACAGTATGCTAGCCCTGTGAAACAGTTTGGAGGGTTTTTAGAGGGTTTTAACTATTTTCCCTCTTTCTATTTCGGGATACCTTGTGGATTAGTATTTATTTTTATTTAGAAAAGAAAACTATACACCCTTGATTGTGTTGATTTTTGGACACACAAGAACTTTTTCATTTTTGTTAAAGTGATTTCATTGATTTAAGGGAATTCATCATGATTACTGGTTTATGGCGAAGTGGACTACATTTTCATGTGCGAGTTTCATATGGCATTTCTGAAGCTAAGGATTACATGAGTGGTACTGCCTGTTTTGCTCAAATTGATTATAAATTGATGCACCTACAGTGCATTAAAGGTGAGTTTTAATTGAGAAAACATATAGAACCTTTATCTTGTAATTTGCCTAGTGACCTTTAAAGTTTTAAAATATTAATGCAAATATAAACTCTTTTTCCCACCCAGTTAGCACCACCACTAAAAGAAGTATAATTCTTCTTTCTTTCATGAAATTAGAGACAAAGCAGACACTCGGAAATCAGCTCAAGTGTCGCTATTAAAGCTAGAACCTGCTCACAATAACGTTTCACATTGTCACAGTACACCTGGAGACCAATTCAGAGTCAGAACACAACAGTCTTTAACAAGATTCACTTCACAATCAATGATTCACACTGGCCATAAAGCTGAAACTCACTGAAGCTCAGAGAGGCGCAGCAGTCAAACAAACCCTGTAGGGTCCCAAACCACCTGTCTGCACTGCTGACAGCTTAAATAAGCTGCCAGTGTGTCTAACAGGGCTTTTGTTTATACTAACAAGGACAAAGTGAATGTATAAGGTCACAAAAACATTAGAAAAAACATGTACATCTGCATACAGAAACATAGCAGAACTTTCTACAGCTTACAATATTAGACCCAATTTCTTCCATTCAAAACAGCTTCCTGGAACTAAAAAGCTACTGTTATGGTTATTACTCTTTACATTCAGTTCAATCTAATATCAGTTTCAGCTGGTGTAAGTGGTGATACAGCAGGTGTGGATGGGTTGTGCGCACTAATAGTTTTGTATATAAAAAATATTCCTGAGTTATTACATTGAGAATGCATTTTCCTAAGAATAAATCATGTTAATGCTTAAAACATGATGTCTGTATTGTTTTGGCGCTTGATTTAAAGACGGTAATGACTAAAAGCCAGAATGGTGAAAATATGCACTGTGATACAGACGCATATATCAGCCATTTAAATGCAGAAAAAATGTATTTGATTATATTACTGCTTTCATGCTCAGTAACTCTTGTGATTTCAGTAAAAATAATGTCACCTACAGTAAATTTCTATGTCTAATTTACATGACTATTGGGCAGCCTGTTAAATAGATCCCAGATTAGTTGTTAGTGAATAAAATGTAGGTTTTTGCACTTGATTATTTTGAATATAATCATACGATCATAGACACAACATACCTTCCATGACATAGACCAGTGATCCCACATCTCCTTCTTTAATGATACAGCTTTCTTTGTCATACTCCACTGGATACATGCAGTCCACAATCTCTTGGATCTGAGACAGCTCCAAGTTCTTCATAAAGTCATTGTCAAGAATGGCCTCTTTGATAAGTTCCTTAGACCTGTGGATCACATAAACTGAATGTAAAAACTGTTGATTTTATTTCTTCTGAAATCAAAAGTAGTAAAAAAGGCTTTTTTTTAAAGAAAAATCAAACTGAACTACAGGGTTCCTTCTGTGACAGAATGGAAACTTCAGATTCAAAAGGAACGCCAAAATGGTGGCAGTCACAAATCACTTCTATTTCAAAATCCCAGACACCTCCATTCAACCCCACAGCATGTGAAATGACTCACAGGGAGGTGTAAACCTCAGAAATGATCATTTGAGAGAATCCCAGGGGTTTTGTGAGAATACGAGGGTTTTGTGAATGCAGTCAATGTCTCGTGCTGTCAATGAATAAAATCCTTGGAAAACAAATCCTATATGATGACTCATGTCCATAATAATACATAATACTGACTAAAAGTTAATCTTATGATGGTCATTAGATACCATTAATCCAGCATGTTTACTTATTACAATATTTATATCATGCAGATGTTATATGTTCTTATTCTATTATTGCTCTGACAGCACAAGTGGTTGGCCTGCTTGGAAAAATATTGGACCATGTTTTTCTTTTAATTTGAAATGGCTTTGCCGCGATGGAAATTAACCATCTGTGTGAAAAGGCACTAATGTCAACACTGGCATTCAAAATCAAAGAAATTTAATAAGAATTTTTGGTAATATCATAGATTTAAAATACGTCCTGTCTGAGGCGAATATGACAAAATGTGTGGTGAACAAAAGCTTATTTTGCAGGCATGTTCGCGGTCATGCAGCATATCATTTTCTGTCTGGACTGATGACAGTTTCAATAGTTTAGCTGGAAGACAGTGTGAAACATTCTTTCTGCACAAATCTTTCTTCATTAAAGTTGAATGTTGGATTTGTCAACATGTCTAATGAATATTTGACACATTATTCTTGTTTCTGATCATGCTGACACATACTGAGTGAAAGGAAAACATATTATGTGTGAAAATATATGAAGCAGGTGGTAGTAGCCAAGTGTATGCAAATATGTTAAACAGTGTAATCATTAATAATTCATTAAACATCTCCTTTCATCCTGAAGGCTGATTGTCCCACTGAACTACTGAGGGAGGTTTACTTAATCATATATTGGGCACCTATTTGTACCTAAAATTCATCAAAATCTGACACATCTGAACAAAACCTTGTTGGAGTTGTTCTTGCCTATAAAAATCACTATAAAATATAATAATAATGTTTTTAATTTACAAATGTAGGACATTTTCTGTTCAATAAAAAGTGTGAGTAAGGTTATGGATAGGTTATATTCTTCATGACTGTGTATAAAAACAATAGAACTCAATAGAATTTTCCCATTTAGACAGAGGTGTGTGAGAGAGAGAGAGACAGAGAGAGAGAGAGAGAGAGAGAGAGTGTTGATAAAGATTCTTGAGAGATAGTAACTGATAACATTCAATCTCAGAACTGCAGCAGCAGATATGCATGAGACTGAGACTAATGGAACATTTATAGGATTAGAAACTCATTTCTTGTGGTGCTCTTCTGGCCCTCTGGTTGTACAGTTGTCTGGAGAAATATGCCCTCAATTGTTTCCTTTGTCTGAGTTTGAATAGGGATTAAAAAATAAATTGATCCATGTTTCACACTTGATGAAGAGATCACATTCAGACAATCTATTATTTCCAAGCATCCCTCAACCAATAAAAATAAGAGATATAATGATTGAGAAGCACAAGCCAGACTGTTCCTATCAGTCAAAATTCATAAGAGCTCACCTTCACAACAAATCATACGTTTAATGAGAAAGAGTGATATTAACAAATCTAATATATTATTATCTGATATATTATGATAATGTGACTAAAGCAGAATAATAAATATGCAAGACAGGGTGATTATCTACCTTGTTTTTATTATGAAGCAACATGAAATGGCATGTGATAAAAATATAAAATATAAAAATAAAAAAATATATTAAAAAACTGGGCATTCATAGGTCACAGGTCTGGGCATTCTATTAAATATACACGTAACCTCATATACCTCAATATTTAAGGGGTAGATGACTTGTTCCAGAAACTATTTTCTTATGCTGGTTAAAGTCTCTTCATACCCTGATAGCAATTAGGTGCAGAAACAATAAAATTTGTCAAATTATTGCATTCAATTCCGATTCCTGTGGTTTTTTCTTGAGCATTAACACAAATTAATTGTTTTATAATACATTCTTTAAAACAGAAAAGGGGAAACATAAAACATTTACAATGTATTAAGTTTACAAATTCTAATGACAATTTCACTACTGAAGTTAAATCTCTTTGTTAGGGTCACATGACAGAACTGCCCTCTGGCAATTAAAACATTTATTAAAGACATTGCTTAATATATATTTAATTGGCAGCAACAATATTACAAGGTTTATATCTTTGCATTATTGTAAACTTATAAATTAGAAACTAAGTAAACAGGATGAATTTTGACTTTAAAAATCTGTGTTTAAAATCTGTTTCACTCGTGCAGTTGTACCATTGGTAGTATCATGGCATACTTTGAATGGCAAATCACTAATCCATAAATGATTTACCAGCAGATCACAATCAGAACAGGCAGTGGCCTACATAAAGGCTGTTAACTGTTCTCATGTAAGACTGCAATTACGTCTTGTTTGCCTAATTTTATCTCCTCTGTTCCCAAAGAGTTACCAAAAATGGTTCATGTGGACTGAAGCCTACACACTGTTATAGAGCTAATTCAATTCAGTTGATAAAGCATGACATTAACAATGCCAAGGTCGGGGGGTTGAATTCCAGGTGTAAGTACGCTGATGAAGTGTAAGGCATTAGTGCACTTAAGGTCACTGCAGATTCAAGTCAAATTTACAAATGTAAATGTAAAAAGAATAGGACAATTTCGTACAACACTGTTCAACTGTTTAAGAGAAACACTATGTTGCTCCTGTCAAAGCTACTCTGATGCACCACAAACCCATAATCAGTGTCAAATCCCGTTTCCTCATCTTCATCACCGCAGTCTAAAGGGCCATCGTTTCTATCGAGCTCAGAGCTGCAGGTGGCGGTCAGATTTCAAAGTCTTCAGAGTCTGGCAACAGTTTTGCTCTGATGGGGTTACCATGGCAAAACAAAGAGTAGAAAATGCCACCTCACATCAGGAGCCTCAATTTAATCAGAGGCTTTGATATTTGAGGCACCATTATGGTGTCCTGGCACGCCACTCGGTGGAATGCCGAGGTGATTTTTAGCCAGATGGAGGATGGTTCAGTTGAACAGCGCTGAGAAACTTCACACTGGCTGGCAGAGAGCGCAGATTGGCACACTTGTGTTTCGAGCTGCCATCTTTTAACGGCCCTTCTCTCCCAGTGTGCTTTTACTGATCTTCATAACCCGCTCCCAACTCTTTTGTTTAACAAAGATTTATGTCTGGTCAGAAGTGGAGCACAACACTGAGTTGTTGCCTTAAAAGGAGAAAATATTCTCTTTTGGTGGGAAGCAAGATGGATACATTCCACAAAAGTTAACAGGGGCCCCAGAGTGGGAAAAAAAAAAAATGTAAGGACACTAACATTGTTTTCACTGTGTCTGTGAATTGCTTTGAAGGGACAGTTAACCCCAAAAATAAAAATTCTGTCTTCATTTACTGACCCTCATCACAGTATCCATCTGTATTTTCTCTCATTGTATGGAAATGTAAAGTAAGTAATTCAAGCTTCAAAATTTCTTTAGAAGAAAGAAAATCATACAAGTTTCAAACAACACGAGTAAACAATGACGGTTTGGGGTGAACTAGCCCTTAAAAATAAATGTCAGATGTTCTTGCATTTGTTTTTAAAGGTCAATGGTTGCATCAGTACAGTTAAAGATAGAAGAGATATAATTGTAGCCTTTTAAAAATGGCCGTGCTTTATGCTCCACAGGGAGCACTGCAAAGCCATTACTGCTCTTGTTGATGTACGACTGCATTCAACATTACAACCTGCAACAACATCTAACTAGCAAATTAAAAACATTAAAAGACTATGCATAACAACCCTCACAGGTCCAGTATTAATATGATGTGGTCTTTAAAAGTGTTTGAACCATAAACGGAGACTTAATAAATCCACGGTTGTATTATTTCTGTGCATAGATTATTTCTGTACATGGATTATTTTGTTGTTGTTGTATTATTGATGCTGTTCCACTGCTGCAACATAATGTATTAAATAATAAAATTAGTCTTTTATGCATTGTCAGTATTGATGAACAGAAGAATGTGACATCTTCAGAACAGAAAGAAGGCTTCTGGCCCCGGCCAAAATCCACTCAACTGCAGAAGTAAATATCAACCAGACGTAAACATGAGGAGTACTGAAATGCTCACAAACTGTGAAAAGAGATAGTGAGAGTGAGAGGAGATGAAGAGCAGAAGAAAATGACAGAGGCTTTGGATAACGCTGCTATAAAGATCCAGCTGAGCAGAAGATGAAAAGATGCAGAGCTTCTACTCTGTGCGTTTCTTTACAGTTGTCTAAGCTTCACCCCTCTGCCCATGCATTATATATAGATTTAAAAGCTTAAAAGGTTAAAACTGCTCTGTTGCATGCACCATTTTCCTCCAGCCATCTAAAAATCAAATAATGATCCCAGGACAACCTTAGCATTGCTGCTCGTGAATTATCTGTATTAGTCCTATTGATGTAAATATTGTATCTAATGTACACTTACTGGCCACTTTATTCAACCTGCTGGTACCGCATTTGTGCTAGTAATTTTCCTTTAGAAATTCCGTACTTCCCTATGGCACAGATTTAACAAGGTACTGGAAAATTCCCCAGAGACTTACATGACAGCGTCCACACAGTGGCTTCAGATTTGTCAGCTACACATTGGTGATGGGAATCTGTGGTTCCACTGCATCTGTACGATGCTTTATTTAATTGAGATCTGATAAATGGAAGCCTTTTGGGTAAACTGAGCTCATAGGCATGTTCAAGCAACCAGTGTTAGAAAGTTGGAAGGAGCTATCAGAACATGGTAAACTGTGTAATAAAATTGGTGCTAATGGGCCCAAAGTCTGGCAAGAAAATTCCCCTCACCACTATACCAGCAGCCTGAAAATCCTTGTAGATCAACAGATGAGAAACTCATCTGGCACCAACAACGATGACACACTCTAGCTACTTAAATCACCATTCCTCCTCATTCTGAAGCTCAGTTTGCAGAGCCTCCTGACCATGTCTACACTAAGGTACCACCATGTGATTGGCTGATATTTTTCCATTAAGCATTTCAACAGGTAACATTATTATGTATTATTACACATTGTTAAGCTTAATTTAGGTGACAAGGTAAAACATATGATTTTAATTTTTTCCCTTATTTCACTTTACAGCATGAACAAGACCTGAAAATCATGATCTTCTCTTGCAGGATTCGAGACTGTTACAAACAGCATCTTAGGAGCTTCAACAGATATGAGAAACCCTGACCTTTCTAATAAGTAAATGTCACAAATTTACCTCCATTTAAATAATGACCTAGATACAGTGCAGAGCATTTAATGTTTCTTATTCATCTTACATTTTTTTTACTTCTTTAATCCTAACAATTGAATCTAGTTCATATCCAGACTTCAAATAAATGCAAGACCTCCAATGTGGTCCAATACTTTTGCACCCCACTTCACTTTATTATTTACATATTGATTTAGCTAATTTGCATGTCACTGTTTTAAATGACATTCCACACAACAAACCACGCCTACACTACAATTATCACTTCTAATGTACTGTCTTTTGTGCCTTGTTTACCAGTTTGCCCTTTACCATCTTACTATCATTTTCTGTACAAAGTTGAATGTAATTTATTGTCTGTATTCTAAATAACAGTCTGCATGCATTGTAATCAATCTGCATGTGTTTGAAGAGGCACTTTCTCTCTCTTTCAAAGTTGATAATCAACAGGTGTAAATACCAGATTGGCTGCCTGTTGCGCTTCAACTCGAATATTTCTAATGCATCATTTCAGTGAGCTAATAAAGAAAACGACCCCAGGTCTTCTTAACACAACGTCATGGTGGCCAAGAGTTATTCTACGTTGTGTATCTCCATACAGGAGAAAATTAATGTGCCATTCTAAGATAATACATAGTGACGAAACAAAGATGCAATCCTCTTTGTGTTATATTATCACAGTCAATTTAATAGACAACTTCGAATAAACAATTGAATAAACATTCGTTTAAAAAGGGAAACCTACTGTGGGCTCTTTGGGTAGAAAGGAAGGGTGACATGACTGAGATCCTGGATGTCGAGGGCTGTAGGTTCTGCTGAGATCGCCTGTCTCTTGGTTCTCTGGTGCTCCTGAAACACGCTCTGCTTGTGGACTTGTTGAGTAGCAGGTCTTATAACCGATCGGTATTTGTCTAACTCGTTCTGGAGCTTTTGGATCAGTTCGTCTTTCTGGTCCAACTCCAACTCGAGTTCATCAATCAACGCATCTCTCTGTCTTAATTCTTCAATCTTCTCCTGTAACGCGTACTGCAGGTCGCGTAAAGTGCCCATTTTCTTCGGAGTTATTGTTCCACAGTCGATATCAACTTCGAGAACGATCAGTTTTCGGTCATGAGATTAAACAAACCGCTTTTGTCGAAATTCCTTCGACGACGTGGTCAAACGCCGATCCACCGGCGCGCTCTCGAGAGACTTATATTAAAGGAATGAGATTGGAAACACCGACGCCTATCACAAACATCGCATTCGGAAGACGAAGTTTCACACAGCATTCATTTCTTGTCCTGATACGTCAGTCGCAGCTGTGAAGCGCGTAGTGAACGCGCAGTGGAAGCGGCATGTTCGCGGCTCCCCGATGAGCCAATGGGGAAAGACTCAAGCGCGCACTTGTGCCAGCAAAGAAGTGCGCTACCCTGCACGAGCAGCATTATGGGAGGTGCTACAAGTGCTTTTTTTCTTTCATCTAAAAGAAACTTTTGGGAATCAAAATAACTACACACAAATTGTAACATTACACATTTAAACTTTTAATATATGCAAATCAGAAGTCTTCTTATTAAATTTGCACAAATTTACTTATTATAACACCTAATGTGATACAAACCTCCACAGAAAATGTCACGTATATTATTTGCATATACCAAACATGCTTGGTAATCGCCCTAAAACAACGCTGATCTGTTGTAATTAAATTGGCTTTTATCTTTTTTTTTTAAGGAAAACGATTTTTAAAAACCTCTTCAACAATTACTTGCAATATTGTTCAAGGTAAAACCCAACTTATTACGAAACACTAGATTTTGGTTATTACACGACTGAAATGCCACTTTCAGAAAATGGTATTTGAAAGATGCTGTATGCTAATGGAATAGTGAAGGTCACTTATAGTCATTAATTAAATGTTAATAAACTCTGTTAGCTGTTACAATCCACTGAAGTGTATTTGTTGTTTGTTTATACATGGTTTGATCACGTTGGAGTGTTTATGTTACTGCCAGAGTAAGACAAATTGTGGTGTTATTATTATTGTTGTTGTTATTATTTTGTCAGTTCCTTGTAAATACATGCTTGTAAATACACTTTGTTAGTATTATAATGTTTATATTTGTGACTGAGCACTTAATTGTGTGGTTTTACATTTATATTTCACTTAAACCATAACACCGTACAGAACTGTATATTTACAAAATGAAGTGAAGATTGTTTTTACTTCTATTAACTTACATGTAGCTCATGCTTTGGCTTTCACATTTTTCAAACAGGTTTCTTTAAGAATCAGTTTATCTTCCGACAGAGGGAATCCACTTTATTTCTGTGGAAATAAATCTGCTTCTATCTGAAAAAAGCTGAAGAGTTCAGACATTCAGTCTGATGTTGGATTTCAACAGTAAAAATAGGCAAATATGAAACACTTCACTTTTGAAACTTTTTTAATAGCGTGTATTAACTGAATCAAAGCTTAATCACACTTAACTAATACGGTATGTTTATATTTCTGTGTGATGTGTTATCAAACACACTATATAGATCCAGCAGTTTGGACCAGATATTTGTAGGAAAGAGACCCTGAACATACATATGGACCATATGGACTTGTTTTACAGTAATTATTAATGACTTTTGTATTTTTACAGGCTGGTATGTTTTATATGCTGTTTGTCAGAAATTTGGCACATTAGGATCTTTTCATGGCAAAAACTTCAGGAAGAAGCAGCACATATTTCCTGCAATACAAAATTGGGCTTATAACAGACATGTTATATTGGGCTTATAACAGACTGTCATGTTGTAAAATCAGATGATAATTTCTACATCTACTGCATATTTCTTCCCTGCAGCATCAAACATCATCTGGATCTTTCGCATTAACACCCAAACAGCTGGTGCCCCATCTCACCTCATTAGCTGTATTATGAGAATAAGTTAAACATGATACTCTGACAATTGCATCTCTAGTGTTGTCTGATACCTCTGTATTATTGCGGTGTATTATGCCTCCCTATAAGAAGTTGAATAATAATAATTTAAAAAAATGAATCCCGTACGCCATACGTAACCAAATGTCAAAAGCGCCCTCTTGTGGCAAAGGCCTGTAATGTCGAGCAATGTTTTAAGGTTCATTAAAAAGCCCTCACATGAATTAAAGTCCTAATATAATTCTTTTAACAGTATGAAGATTATTTGTAATCACGTTTAACTTTATTATTTATATTAAACATTCAAAAATGCAATTATGTCCTCCAAGGTCTTTGCAATGCAAACATTCTGCTTCAACCAGTTGTTTTGCACTGTATTGTGTAATTTGTTCATATCCACACTTCTTTACCAATATTTATTTTTGCTTAATTTACATTTCTCCTCTGACTGGCTGTTTTTGGTGGTCCTAATACACTTGTTACAACTGCTAAACCAATGTCCTAATTTTTGAAAACTCGCAAAGCAATATAGCACAAACCTCATGAGGACAATATTCAGAATCTAGTCCATGTCTTCCTTTAACCATGAGCGCCACCCTAAAGTGAGTCTGAATCCCATTTATCATGCATAGCAGAAAAGACCAATTAAGGACGATTGATGAGGCTCCATCGCTCTTGCAAACCATTTACAAGAAGTGCAGAGCAGATCAAAGCATCTGTGTCAGTGTGGACGTGAGGGATGTGATCTCGTATTGGTGGCGCAAGAGCCAGCGTACTGTTCACCCTGGAGCCTTTTATCAGCACAGGAAAGATAACACACTTTCCATTCTCAAGTGTTTTTTAAGGAGCTTGTTGATTATATAAGGCGTTCTACATTAGAACCAACAGGATCACAGAGGCGTCCAGTATTTGTCTATGAGATTTGTTTACCGACGACTCAATGCAGAGTGTTTGTGAGTCTAAAATACAAAGATACAGACAAATAAAGGATAACAAAACAACAAACAACAGCTAAGGCATTAGGATCAATTCAACAACTGCTTATTTACACCTATAAACATCTTTTTACAACTCACAAAGTCATTCTGTTATATATATTGTTTTCGATAAGTGACCTACAGTACCTACAAACTGAACTCCTTAATCTGCCTAAATCTGTTACATGCATTAAATAAAAATAAAATAAAAATAAAATTGTTGCATATCATATTTAAATGGAAACCCCAATAATATATATACTCAAACAATTCTACATTAATGTAACAATTAACTTACAATAATTAATATACATATATTATTATGTACATACATATAATAATAAGTATAATTACAAAAAAGTAAAACATAAACTGGGAATGAGATTCTTTCGAGAAACATTTTTGTTATTCTGGTTGAAAGTCAATAAGCAATATTGATACAAACAATCTGACAGCACTAAAGTGTAAATATATTTATATATTTTAATATCTTCTGTGAAAGCTGCAGGAACATAAAACATTCCTCCAATTATTGTGTTTAATCTGAATGCAGTGATAGGATGTCCTACTTGCCTGTCAAACTATGTATTTGCATCGCTTTAATGTGTATTGGAGGAGGCGTGCCTTTGACGAGTGCTCTAAAGAGAGGGTGGGCTCTTATGCATTTAAAGCTAGCTTCCTATTGGTAAATTAAAGTGGCTTTCTTATAACCCACGTTTTCAGACTGACCTAATGATGTTTTACTGACATCTAGTGGCCAAGAACAGAGGATAATTTTTATAGCCATCACAATGATATTCTGTGGATTGTAGACTGGACGGCAGGCTGACCCCTGCAGTTAATAAAGATATTCATTTACAGAAATGTGGTTTACTTATTTCCACAAAGGGCTGGAAATTCCATGTGTTTCCAAGAAAAGTTGAAATTTACAATATATGAATCCTAAATATAACACAGAATATCTATAACATTAAATATTTAACAGCCAGCATTAAATATTCAACAAGGTTACCAGGGTAGAGAAAGAGCTATAGGACATTAAGGAAGACTGTAAATGAGTGTTTTATTAGCATTAGCATGTGATTATAGCAATACTAACATAAAGTGTTGGTGTCTGTCACATGTAATGCATGTATATCATGTATCTACAGACTACAGATTAGCATCAGACACCTTTTCTCATTCTGAATGTGCTGAGAATCTGTGCTGGGAATTTCACCCTGTTAATGGCACTTCACAGACAAAACTTGTTAAGGTTAAAAATAGAAAGATTTTGAAGCACCTGCTATGTAGATTTAATCAACCATGTTGTGAGGAACAACAAAATATGTTTTAAGAAATCATGAGCTACTCTCATAGTACTTAATGACCCATGAGTAGTGCAATTCTCAGAAAACAACAATGTTTTCTTAACAAGTTTCCTCTGTTTTGGAGAAACCTGGCAGTAGAAAATACTTAATCATCACTGTATAGATTCCACAAATACAGTGTAATTCACTTCACATTCAACTTCACATACTCAACAGTGCCATGATCTGCACATCTGCAGTACAGTGTGACACAGCCCAGGAAATAGTTGATGCATCACACCAAAAGTATAGTATAGTATAGTATAGTATAGTATAGTATAGTATAGTATAGTATAGTATTGTATAGTATAGTATAGTATAGTGAACATATGTTGATAGTGGAGTGCGTTAGAATAGAATTACAGTATGTACAGTATACTGTATGTACAGTATACAATGGTCACTACAGTGTGCATCCACAGCTGCTGGCTGCTGGTGACTTTGATACTTCGCAAAAGAAATCCAGAATTATCCAAGCAAATCAGACAGTCTTACCTCTCAGACTTGGAGTGTTTGCGCAAAGCTTCACTCTTTAAGTCCTGGAAAGACCTGAAGCTCTGGGGTTCGGCTGAGATCCCTTGCGCTCGCCTGGTTCTGGGTCCAATAGCGCTCGGCAGCACCGATTGACATTTGTGCAGTTTTCTCTTCAATTCATTTACCTCGTGCTCTTTTGCTAAAAGCAGTTTCTCCATTTCCTTTATCCTCTCCTCTTTGATCAGCAACATCTTGGACAGATCTTCGTCTAATTCACTCATATTGGAACTTTTGATCAGCACTTGGTCAGAAAAGCAGATGGAACTCTGAGCAACTCACAGTAAACAGACTGATCGTTCCCGACAGATCGCTGTCCAACTGTTTTTGTCAAGATTTAGTTTACTATAGGAAGAAGCAGCAGCTGATTCGCTCTGTGCACACGCTTCCTGCAGACTAAGAGCTTTATTTCATTGAGAAACCAATTAGATCTAGCCTCTCCTCCTTCCCTGGAGAGAGACTGACAGCTCTAGTCTACAGCAAGAAGCGCTTTTTAACGTATACTGCGCGCACAGCACAGACTCAATTACCATTTGATATGACTGGTGACGTAATTAGTATGCAAGTCCACAAAGGATTCAATAACGTACAGAACTATAGACTACAGGTTCCGGTCGAGCCAACGATCTTCGAAATGCATAAGGTCCTGCAGGTCGCACTGCACAGCCCACCTACTGTATCCACTCTTTAATATCGGTCTTTAAAACCAACGCAGAAACTAATGAATATGTTTTCCAGTATCTATTTAATCAATTAGTTTTTTTAAAGTTAGACAAAGAGAAGCACTTACTTTTGTGTCAGATTTAGCAAAGAGTTATATTTGTTCTAACTTCTTCTGGTCTACTCATACAGTATAGTTATATAACCATCCAACCAGTGTCCCACTAACACTGGATTCCTGGTATTCTTGGTCAGATGGACAAAGCTGCTTTGGTTTATGTACTTTATTATTTTCTCTATGTGATGGACCCCAGTATAAAACTATAAGCCAAGTAAAAGCTAAAGTTAATATTTACAAACTTTTTTTTACTAAGATCTCTAGTTGCCACACTTTGACTTTTGTGATTTGTAACAACGCAGTAATTTGTAGTAAAACTACAAAGTTCAACCAAACAAATGTTTGTTAGCCATGTTTATTTATTTATGTTTCTCTGATTGCTCAGAACACCTTGATCTCTTCTGCCTCTGTTTGTTTATGTCACATAAGGAAAAAGCTGCTGTGATTCACAAAATTTGAGCATGGTTGGTTATCTCATCCCAGTGAGGCAATGCTGTTGCCCGCTCCCCGGAGATGAGATCAGATTTCAGGCATACAGTCAATGGTCTTCCTGTAACACAAACAGATTCTCTCATCAAAACTGTAGAACGCTGCTAGGTGAAGACAGGAAGTTCCAATCAATAACATTTACGTCATGTGCAGAATTGATCAAATGAAGTACGACTGAGCTGATGTTGCCGAGACACGCTCATGCAGGAGGCTGGAGTGCTGAAGTTCAGATTCACTGCTGTGTTCTTAGCATGAATGTAGATCTGTAAAGCACTTATAAAATACTCATGTCATCATTTTCTCATCCAAACACAAAAAGAGAGCTTTTGAAAATTCTTCACACAAATTAAAACACTTCCTGTTCACCATATCTGTCAAGCTTGTAAAAAACACCACAGAATGTCGTTATAATTACATAACTGTATGATATAACTCTTCAGCTGTAAATTATGTCTTTTCAAGTCAAGTATGACAGCTTTCAGAGACCAAAATCAAAGATGGTATGTATAATTTTTCTTCTCACAGAAACTCTGAAATCACATTAACAGTAACGTTCGGATTCATACATTGTTTTGAACAAAGGATTGACGTTATTGATTATTAAAAGTGACATTGATTCTTGAAAATCAGTATATGTGGAGAATAAGACTTAAGAGCAGATGAGGTAAATAGCACAATAATTTTTAGCCTGTTTGTCACACAGAGATGTCACACAGTTGCAGACAGAAAATAATGCATGTCAAGTACTGTAAAAAAACAACTTTATGCTTTTTTTTCCAAGTTACTGTAAGAACAGGAGCTGAATGAAATTCTTCACAAATTCATATTTTAAGCTCCACAGAATAAAAAGTTAAAGAAAAACACCAAATGATAGTATGCACATTGTTTGTTAGTTTGCAGTTTTCCAATGCGACTTTCAGTGTGACGGATTTATTTTTAGGTCTGACTCTGATCTCCTGTTGCGGAACAGATTACAGCACAGCCCGGAGATGAAGCTAGTTTTCAGCACCTCTCTCACCCACAGCACATCTTCAGACTCTTCAGTCTTCACATCTTATTCCTGCCAGAATCTGATTCTCAAGTGCCTAAAACACTTCCCAGACTGAACCAGCTGAGAGAACACAGAAGATCAGCAGAGGATCTTAAACGTGCAGAGAAATGTATTTTTGTAAAATGTATTTTATTATTTTATCATTAAAATTTAAAACTCAGTAGGTATATTACTGCAGGCTGCTGGCCTATAAAGACACTCTTTTTCTTTCAGTGTATCTATGTAATTTGTGTGTGTAACCAAATGTCCCAATAAGGATGGTAGAGGGAGCATCTAAGTTTGATTTCAATCATTAGTGTCATTATAATATTTTTACAAAAATGTTCTTGGTTTTGTGTCGAAAACAGTAAATGTTTTCACAGACAGGTCCAATGAGATGTTTATGACTAATAACATGCCTGAAGAGATTCACAGAAAGTTTAGACTGTCAGTCATCATTCCCCAGATAAAACGTCTGTTGTCTGTTATGTCTGTTGTGATCTATGCACAACTGTACCTAGTGTGTCCAAAATTTACAACAATTACTGGATATAATGTATGTAAAGCAGCAATTAAGCTTGTTAACATTCTGAAAATCTGCTGCTTGTAAACAGTTTAATCAGAATAAATTGAGTGTTTGTCAGTTCTGTTCTGTGTTCATCAACACAATATATTAGAACCTATTAGTTGTCCAGTTTTCCTTACTCTTTAAAAACACAACACAGACTGATCCATTCTACAAAAGTTATACTAAGTCTTATGTCATTAATGAAGAAGAGCCCAACAGATTAGTTTAGAATTCCAACCAATCAGAGAAATCTTCAGTCTTCAGCTTCAGTCTATTGAAGTGTCTGTTACAGTGGCAGTTGACCAAAAATAGAAAGTTTGTCATCATTTATTCATCCTAATAGTGTTACAGCTACAAATTACTTCACTGAAGCACAACAGAAGATCTGTCAATGCTTCAGTATAAATAAAAAGGGTGTTTGTTTACTGAAGCTCAAAAAAGCAGAACAATGTTGTTTATAACGCTAAATGTAAAAGCATATGCAATTTTTTTATAAACTAACTAAGTCTGGCATTAATAACACTGAACCTGGTGTATAAATGAACATACATACTGTACAAATGACAATAGTGGTGGAGATCATTTAAGTAAATAAATAATGTTTTGGTCTTTTCACAGTGGTATTCATTGGAGAACATATGTAACATGACACTTTTTTGCAGTCCTTCAACATCTGTTTCATATCTCTTCCACATCTCTTTCCCATCTCAGTGTACATCTATCTTCCATCTTTTTTAAATCTTTATTAAATAAGGTGTGTATCTCTCTTATCTTTTTTAACATCTTTCCTAGTGTACATCATTTTAATATCTTTAATGTCTTGTTACATTTTGTTTACATCTCTCTTACATCTCTTTTATTATCGCTACTGTTCCTTTTCAAATTCTGAAAACACTGTGACTACAGAGTACCCTAAGCTCTGCTGCTTTAAAACTGTACCATCTTCAAAAGGGATAAAAAAGTTAAAAGGTATACATACAATATTGACTTTCAGTAAAGCATGAATTAAACATTAGAATTTCAGGAAATAAACTTTTTTTGTCTGGAATGGACTGAATGTTCTTCTCCCAACAGAATAAAATTTGAGATGAGTTCACGGGAAATAGTGTGGAGAGAAGAAGAACATTGTCAGCTAATGATGCAAGAAACATGAGACACTCTCAACCAGACACACTCACTGGAATCCACGAGAGCTGCCTGATTAATTCAGAAAATAGTTGCATAACACAATACAGACAAAAACACACTTGAGTAAAATGAAATTGTGTACCTTATGCTGTGATCTTAAGTGCTTGTGTCTGCGTGCGTGTGTGTCTGCATAAATCATCTACCAGCCCTCTGATTGGGTAGGTTTGACAATTAAAAATCCCCCCCCCCTTCAAAAACAGTTGCCGAGTTTCATCACAGGGTGGCGCCATCTTACCCCAAGTGCTATTCTGCCCAGAATCTATTCAGGGGCAGTGCAGTAACTCAGTCAACAAGGCATAAACTACTAGATGATTATAGATCTAGTGAACATACACCTTCTGTTTTAACAAACTTTGATGTCTGTCGTTGTTGTACCTCAGTGAGCTTCTGGCATTGGTGTTTCTGCTCAGTAGATTTACTGGAACTGAGAGCAGAGAACCATCAGGCCACTTGCTCATATCAGACTCTAGCAAACAAGAGTGGAGACAGCAAACACGGGCAGTGACGACAAAAAACAATCAGCAGTAGCATGTTGACTTTGTAAAAACATGGTGTTGAGTGAAAAGAAAGAAATATTGAAACTTAAGTATCAATATAAAATCTAAGCAGAAAACCTGATGCTTGGCTAATGAAACTCAATATTGTAATTCTTATGTTAACTATTCAAGACTCATTTGTATGAAGGAATACAGTGATGAATACATGCATCTGGTAAATTGAGAATTGCAGCTCATAGTGTAAGAAATATGAAATATAATATATGTCATGGTCTTAATGTATGCGGGCTGGAGCCCATCCTTATAATTTTTTATTTTTTATAATTCAATTCAAGTGCCAGTCCTGGAATGTTAAAGGTACACATATTTTGTCTACATTTTCTATATTTGCCTATATAGCAGCCATTTTTCATTTGCAATATATGCCCAATAATCTTGTCATGTGACTTCAAAATGGTAGCCCCCATGAGATGACCTACTCTATGTTAAATAAAGCTTTTGATATGACTGGAGTCTATCTCATGCGAGTGCAAATGATTTTACACATTTTCTAAAAATACTAATTATCTTTTTTAAGTGTATGACATTTTAATGAGGCAAAACTCTAAAAATATATGAGTTAAACTTCAGTAATTAGTATATTCATTCATGTGTTTCAGCTTGTACAGCTGCATCATTTTTCAATATGCAAAAGACAAAGTTTTTAAAATCCCAAAGTTTTTAAAATTTTGTGGGGTTTTTTTAACAGGAACTATTAATACTTGGATTGAAAAAGAGCAATAAAAGACTTTTCCGGCATGTAGGTCTGGATGACTGATATCTGGTTCAGAAGGCAGACCTTGATGATGGTGTTGCTGGTCAAAGGGCTGGCCTACAGCGAGAGCCACAGATACAGCTGGTTAACGTTTAACCACACTGGCTTGTAAAGCAGCTCTAGGACAGTGAACCTTTGGAGTTTGATGTGATATGATTACAGAATCACCCCAGTGACACATTGCCAAATTCAGCAGAATGAGGGTCTGAGTTTCCCGGGTGGTGATCTCTGAAATTGCTTAGGTAAGTTCTCTCATTTACACCTGAGATGTGTTACACGGCATCAGGAATCTAATGGTACTAGTGTCTGTTTGAATACTGTGAGCAGTTTTGTGCCTCTGTGGCCTGTGTTTAATGTTTTAACTGATCATTTGTAAACATTTATCGACTGTGTGGATATTTATCAGCTGTCTAGTGTGATTCTAAATATGCAGTCAAAGTAAAATATGAGATGCCAGAGTTTATCAGGATATAGCTAATTACAGTCATTACAGTTACAAACTATTGTGAATCTACTTTTTTAAGCATTCTTTTAAACATACTGTGTTTACATGCAGATTATAGTTTCAGTATTAGCTGATAAATGGACAGCTAAGACATAAGCACAGAGCTGCTCCCTGCTCTTATTTAAATATGTCCACATTCTACAGCAGCATATGGTACCACACTAAGCTCACAAATAATTTAAACAGCAGTAAATGTATGTCAGGGGTCCAGGGTTCTGGTGCATGTAACAACCCTCGTCATTTTTACTCTTCAAAGCTTACATTTGCATAGATTTGACTTTTTGCGTTAAGAATTGAGTCTTAGTTCCTGGTAAGGTTTCTTCCTCATTACATATCTGAGGGTTGTTTCTCATCTTTGGCTTACTCACTGGGAAATTGTTTACTCGCTGTTCTTTGTAAATGAGTTATTAAGCAAGAGCATGTAAGAGTTTGTAAGTTTGTAAAGGAATAGAATAGCACTGCTGAGTTGCACTAAATGCAGAGGCAGCAGTTGCAACATAAATGCGATGTGCAATCACACATTAGTGTTTTCTGCACCTGTGCTACAGTTTCTGCACAAAGACCTTCAGCAGTGTGTGTATTTAGCTTCAGTCAACATGCACTGAAAACGCAGCCAGGGATCCAGACATGATAAGCACACGTCTAGTTATCTTGTTTATGCAAACGGTAACCAGGCTGTCCACAAGAGAGGCCTGGATGGACCACAGGCTAATGGCGGTCGCCAGCAGTCTTAAAACCCTCTTTTTAATGACATCCTAATGTTCAGCCATAACAAATGTGCATCTCTCCTTTTTTCCTGAGGTTTGCCAACATCTGAGCTTCAAATAATCTGCTATTCGTGACACTGAGTAAAGATTCTTGCTTTTCTGTACAGTGTGCATTGAAAGTTCACATTATTGATTAAGGGAAGGTCTGGGCACTAGCAGAGGTAAACAGGGCTGCCTAGGATGATGTAAGACCCACAGAAAGGTCACATCTCTGTTCCTTATATCATTTGGAGAATCTAGCATCAGCAGTGGAGGGTGAGACAGTTATGAGACAATTCTGGAGCATTTATGAGACAGTTAGGCAAGGCTTATCTTTGTCTCACCTGAGCTAGTTTTTGTCTGCAGATGATCTGAATACTTGAGCCACTCACAGAAATAGTTCTGATCATGTGATCATGTTGTCATGATGAGTAAGAGCTTTTCAAATGACCTGCAGTCAACTTTGACCTCTGTTCTGCATTAGATCCACTTTGCATCTTTCATTGATCAAGTGAAACTTAAAGAGAAAGATAAACAGACACTTCACTGATAAAGACCTGTGACTGAGTGATTCAATTATGTTAAACAACACAGTCATGTTATAGAAGCAACACATTTAAGGTAATCAAAGTCTTCAGCATAATTTCAAAACCAGGCAGGTGTGTTAAAACAGGGTTGGAACTAATTACATCAGGACTGTAGCCCTCTTATAGAAAAACCACAGAGATTAAACTGATTTAGTAAATACTGGAAATAAAACAGAACATAGAACTCTCAGTCTGCTGAGCTATGAAAGAACAAAGAATGAACAGTACAATTTTGTAGAATTGGAGCATTTAGATGCTTTCTTTCTTTTTTTACAAAAAATAGAACTTAATTTTTGCTTTCTTAAGTTCTGATTGGTGGTGAGGAATTCTGTTATTCTTTAATGGAAACAAGGTGTGAAATGCGAAACATTGAAACACATGTAACTTAATGACTGTCTGCTGTTTTGATTTGCTCTAGCTTAGTTAATAATTAGACCACAGCCCTTGACCTGGAGGTAAAAAAGTTTCTTTCCCCACTTTTTTGCCAACATGGTCCACCAGATAAAAGTCAATATATACTCAAATCTTCTTTATGAAGTTAAATCAGACTTTGATCAGACACAATGATTACCATGAATTAAGATCAAATATGCCCTGCACTATACAGTAGCATCAGTGTCATGTAATGCTTGAACGTTGCATGAAGGTTTATGTACTCTGAAGCACATACTGTAATGTGAAACATGGGTTAAGACTCCTGGCCTTTGAACCTGTTCAGAACTGTAAACAAGATTTCTTGGCGTCTTATCATGGAGAAAGCTGCTTTGTTCTATCAGTGATGTGTGTCTGAACTTTGATTTAATTTCAGTGAGCACCCCTAATTCTGCTGATTTATTGCTGATAATCACTCACAATGGAAACCAATCAAAAATGTGCGGATGGGCTGACGGGTTCACAGAAAGAAGCTGCGTTGCGAGCTCTGATCCAGAGAACCGGATATCAGATACATCAGGTAGGAGTCACCACAGCCTTAGCCCATAGGACAGAACAATCACACAGCAGATCTCTGCAATATCTCAGGTGTTTGTCCTAGACAGCAAAGAGATTAAATGAAAAGCAAATGAAGCAGAAGAGATCTCAACAATGCCTCAAACTCATAAATGTTAATGTGCCTCAATTAACATTTAATGTAATGTGTTAAAGTCAATTAATGACATTAATGTGTTATGTGTTAATGACGTGTTAATGTCTCAATTAATGTAAATGTGCCTCAAACTCATAAATTACAACTCTGAAGAGTATAAAGGACATATATAATAATAGAACTCTATACCAGTGCTGCAAAATTATTTACCTCAGTGTTTGCATGACATGACAGCTCTTTTGACCGTATTTGAGTTAAAGGACCAGCAGCTATGAGTGTGCAGTACTGTGGCGCCATCAAGTGGGGCATAATAAAAAAGACATTTTTTGACATGAACTTTACAAAGCAGCAATGAGTACAAAACAGACACGTGTCTTCGCAGTGGACATCTATATAATCGTTTATAGTATGTCTTCAACTTGTAATATAAAGACAATTATTCTTCCCAGGAAAATGGACAGAGGAGATATGGTGGTCCACCTCCTGGTTGGGAAGGCCCACCTCCAGAGAGAGGCAGTGAGATCTTTGTTGGAAAACTTCCTAGAGATCTTTTTGAAGATGAACTGGTGCCACTTTGTGAAAAAGTAAGAGAGTAAACATTGACAATAATACGCAGGGAAACCCTCCTTTGTCAAACCATATGTCATTGTTTATCTAAGTGCTTCACTCATAATCTCACAGTATTCTTGTTAAAACTCAAAGAAGTGCACCTTTAATTATATTTTTACCTATAAAGATTATTTGTGGCTGTAACTTTACTAATGTAATAATCTAATGTTTATCTGTTTTTGCAGTTTGGCAAAATTTATGAAGTAAGGATGATGATGGATTTCAATGGCAACAATCGAGGTTATGCATTTGTCACCTTCTCCACAAAACTAGAGGCTAAAAATGCAATGAAACAGCTGAACAACTATGAAATCAGGTGAGTCACTGGCAGAGATCTCTCTTTCTGAATGAATCTTCATTCTGAATTAAATGTGCACAATTGTTAAACCTTTCAATATATTGAAAGCATCTAGGAGTTCTACACTTTTATTAGTAGCTAAAAACATATGAAATGACCTCAAATATTCAATAAAACGTTATATGTTAAAATAAGTTCCAGTTTTGCTGCTGAGCTTTGTGGGCACAGATTCCATATGAGACGGGTGAATATGTCCAATAATCATCTAGTGAATGAAATATATTACAATAATAATGAATACATCTTCACATCAAACCCAGAAATGGGAGACTCCTGGGAGTGTGTGCAAGTGTAGACAACTGCAGACTCTTTGTGGGTGGCATTCCCAAAACCAAAAAGAGAGAGGAGATTCTGGCCGAGATGAAGAAAGTGACGGATGGTGTCACGGATGTCATTGTTTATCCAAGCGCTGCAGACAAAACCAAAAACCGAGGCTTTGCATTTGTGGAGTATGAGAGTCACCGAGCTGCTGCAATGGCCAGGAGGAAATTACTGCCAGGTAGAAACCCATATGACAATAGCTTATGGATAAAGGTTATGTTACACTCGTATATATTAATAAGCAACATAAGCTAAACTTATGTTGAGTGTAAAGGTATTTAATGCAAGTCAGAGGGAAACACTGGTTACTCTCTCTCTCCAGGCAGAATTCAGCTGTGGGGTCATGCCATTGCGGTTGACTGGGCAGAACCTGAAGTAGAAGTGGATGAGGACACCATGTCCACGGTGAAAATTCTCTATGTTCGCAACCTGATGTTGGCCACCACAGAGGAGACCATTGAGAAAGAGTTTAACAATATAAAACCTGGTGTGTGTACAAAATAACAACTAGAGTTATAGATTTTTTTAAGGAGTGCTGCTTTTATGTGTCAAACCTCACCACTGGGGTAAACCGTTTGTAGGACAATGTGACATGGCTAAGCACATAAAAAAGCACATTTTTGTGCAATTGTTTCAGGGTGGTTCCTTATCTGATATGTCTGGGGCATGTTTATGATTTATAATATTTAAGTTAATGTTTTACCTGCTTGATCATCTGCTTCAGATGATATAGCAAATAATAAGTACATCTCAACAAAACAAATAATTAATTATCATTACTATCAACACCACATATGGTGCAGGATGAATTATGCCAAATGTTTATTGTTTATGTAAGTTTTAGTAAGATGTAATTCATTTATTGTTTGTAGGATTTGATTACATTGATGATGTCACTCATCCACAGGTGCTGTTGAGCGGGTGAAGAAGATCAGAGACTATGCGTTTGTGCATTTCTCTCAGAGGGAAGATGCCATCAATGCAATGAATGCACTAAATGGAAAAGTAAACATTACATAATTTAAACTAATGTAATCTAAACTCAATCAAATCATTACAAAGTCGTGCTAGGTTTTAATCACTGGTATCCATTCAGGTCATTGATGGTTCTCCTATTGAGGTCACGCTAGCAAAGCCTGTGGATAAGGATAGTTATGTTCGGTACACCCGGGGTACGGGGGGTCGTGGAGGGACCATGCTCCAGGGAGACTATGCTTACACTGTTGGACAAATGTACGACCCCTCTGCCGCCTATCTGGGTGCTCCCATATTCTACGCCCCTCATGCATACACAGCTATCCCTAATCAGTTCCGCTTTCCCAGTACCAAAGGCAATGTGAGCACCCGTGGGCTGGTCCGTTCACCCTCTGTAAGAGGTGGGTAATTTCTGTGTCTATGTCTGTTACTGAAATCTGTTCTAGACATAATTAAAGGTGTGATGATACTGATTATCTCCAAAGTAATGGCTGATAATGAAAAAACGAAATAAGTAACAAACTAAGCTGGTTAGCGGTTCTCACAGCCTTATCAGGCTGGTCTGGTTAGCTAGTTTTTAGACACAAAAAGATTTTAGACACATCAGTTGTGCAAACTGAGATAGCAGCTGAATAATCATTAAAATTTAAAATCACTTAGGAGACAAATATACACAACTGAAAATTTTATCACATTTCTTAAATTTTCATCTCTGAAAATTACATTTTCTTCTGATGATGAGCAAAACTAATGCAAAACAAGTTTTGCCGAACCGAAACAACAGCTTGAACTTTTTCATAATCTTTGTATGTAAAACCTTTCCAGATTATTTATGAGAAAAAAGATTCCCTTTTAAATAATCAAGCAAATGGTGCAATATATTTTAATATAAAGTATGATATTTGCATTTAGATTTACATGTAACCTTGACAAAATATATTCTGTTATATCATGGTTTGATTATGTATTTTAATTTTGTCCATGCCTGCAAATTACAGACCTGTGACATTAATATGTATTTAACGGATGGGGTTAAAAAATCAAATCTATAAAATTAATGATAAAAAAAGCACAAAATATGTGAACAACACATTCAGTCTGTAATGTGCTGGCTTGGAAAACATCTGTATGATCAGTCTTAAGTCTTGATTGAAAACCGGGTGATTTCTGCTGATTTGATTCGCCTTAATACCTTCTTGCATTCCTAGAAATTTACATGAATGTACCTGTAGGGGCAGCGGGTGTGCGAGGTTTAGGTGGGCGAGGGTACCTCGCCTATGCGGGTGTGGGTCGTGGCTGCACCACGTACCAACTCAAGACAGACAAACGCCCTGATGACAAACTCTATGACCTTCTTCCGGGCATGGAGCTCACGCCCATGAATCCCGTCACCTTAAAGCCCCAGGGCATCAAACACGCCCCACAGGTACACTCATACACTGACTAAACAGCTCAGTTATGGATTGTAAGGGAATATTTGGTGAGAAATAATATACCTTTTGTGTTTTCCAGATTTTGGATGATATTTGCCAGAAGAATAACTGGGGTCAACCAGTTTACCAGCTCCACTCTGCTATTGGCCCTGATCAGAGACAACTGTTCCTCTACAAAATCACCATTCCTGCTTTAGCATCTCAGTATCCCAATATGTATGTTACCTAACCTTTGACCTCAGTCATCCAACTAAGTTTCTTATGAGGTTCTCTATAGATCTCTGCTGATTTGATGAGAAGTTTGAAACAAAAAACAACCTGCAAAATCCTCACATATGCATTGCAAGTCAGGCTGTTTTAACATAATATATAATAAGTATATATTAGCCTATTAGTTATTGTATATGTCTCTGTGTGCCCCATCAGACACCCGTTCACCCCCGCCAAGCTTTGCGCGTCTATGGACGAGGCGAAGCTCCACGCAGCCGAGCACACGCTGCAGATCCTCGGCCTACAGACAGAGGGCGCTGATGCTGCGGCTGCGGCTGTTGCTGCTGCTTTCCCAGGTATGTGAGGTCTGTAAGACGGATACTTTCTAGTCACAAACGATATTGTATTATACATTAATATGTATTAGTCCTAGTTTAGCATAGTATAGTATACATACATATTACAGTTTAATTATATACATTTTAATAAAGTGAAATGCAAATAAATTAGGGTTAGTTAGATTCTTCATCTGTAGGTCACCAATGTAATGCTGCTATCATTACAGCAAAAGGAGATTATAAATAATAAGAAATTATATAATTAATACTATTATGGTATGATTATGAAATATTTAAAAAAACTGTACTGTCTAAGATATTCCACAAGGACACTCGCTGTTTAATCAAATGAAACAAGACAACCGTTTAAGTTTTTTGTTTTCATAGGTTATACAATAGCCAGCACCCCTGCAGCTGTGGCCTCCCCACTGAAGCAGGCTGTTTCTCTGGGTCAGGACTTGACAGCGTACACCACCTATGAAGGGTACCCTGCCTTTGCTGTGGCCACCCGAGGGGACGGATATGGAGTGTTTTGATCGCTGTTATTCAGTCGCTGTGATGTTAGTTTGCTGCATGAATCTTGTCATGTTTGCAGTGATTGTTAAGAGTCATGTTTATCTCATCAGTTCAATGTTTTTAAGAATATTGCAATATTAAAGAATATGAGTCATCCTATGTCTTAACTCAGGAAGAATAACGGTCAGACTAGTGTCTAATATTTAATCGCAACATTTCTAGAAAATGTTCATTTTTATGCCAATCCCTGCTTATATTCTGTACATTTACATCATACTGGCAATTCATGCAAAAATCATTTAATTACTGAAACGGTACCAATGCTAATTCAGCATAATTTCACTCGATTTCGACTTAACTACCTTTTAAAATATGCAAGTTACAGACATTTAAACTGGTCAACACTGCCCTTGAATGACTGCTTTCATATTAACACTAAATCATAATTTATCAACCACACAGTAAGATCTCAAAGTGCTACATGATACATACTACATGCAGACATTTACTGTTGTAAACTTTGATATTTAGCTATATTTAAGATAGTTGTTGTGTTGGTGGTCCTTCAGTATTTACATTAACACCCTTGTGAAGAGTTTTTGGAGATAAACAGTATGTGTACTGCTTTGGTGTGACATGTCTGTTTTAGAATTGTTTTTAGATAGTTAACACTTTTTAGTCAGTTCATTTATTAGTTGTTGTTTTTTCTTCTATATTTTATAAGATTTTCTGACATTTTCTCATCTCATACTTTTGTACATGGGGAATATGACAGAATTCCCAAACGCAGACACATTTTTGTTAAATTTGATGCCTTTATGGTGACAGTATTAAAGTTTGTGTAGCACTTAAAACTTATTTTTATACCTGAATTCCAACTCAGTTTGTATGATGTTTGTTTCTGAATCATTGATTGTAATTCACTGTCTCAGCGATTGACATTGTAACTGGAGGGAGAATTCAACAATCAGGACAAAAATAAGGCCAGAGCTTCACAGTGCTACAGATTGTGAAAGTCATGATTCATTCATGTCATAATTGAAATACATCAACTAATGTCAATAAATCACATTTACTTCAAAATAGCTTCTGCTGTTTACTTATATTTGTGACATATTTCATGAATACAGGGTTCTACACATTATATATCATGCAATATGATGTGAAATGACTGATAATTGTTGAATACAGTGAAAGCTGTTTGGCATGATGAGTGACTATATAACATGGGTTAAATATAATTTGACTACCTTACAGCTTTTTAAAATTATTATAAAGTATTAAGGATAACAATTTGAATGTTGTTTTGCTAAGGAAACATATTAGGTGTCTTTGCTCAAAACATGTAAATAAATTGCAATGTTTGGCCTTTGTGAAGGTAGAGTAATAAACGCAATAGCTAAATAAACATGTTTATTTACAGTACAGCTGTTACATATTATGTAATTTAGCTGTGTCATTATGTAGATACAGACTGATGAAAATGAAGCAATAACTTCATCAACAGCTTTATTCTGACAGGCCTCCTCTCCTCCACCACTAACACCATATAGAGATGCATTTGGCCTCTACAAACATAATATATAATTAATAAATTATATGATATTACACATTATATATAGTAGAAACTCTTGGTGACTTTGAAAGCATCTGAAGAGCCCATATATGGTGAGACGATAGTTGTGTTTGTGCTCTCCTGAATCTTTTTGTGGTGTCCAAAGTACTGGATCTTATATGTTCCTGACTTTGCTGAGCGTGGGATGTGCCACTCCACTGTGGCATTACTCAGACCACCTAATCCTTTAATCCAGTGAAACCTGCACACAGATAACAAACACACACACACACACACACACACACACACACACACACACACACACACACACACACACACACACACACACACACACACACACACACACACACACACACACACATACACACACACACACACACACACACACACACAATTAGCCTGCTCCTGTTGATCATGTTGTAAATGTCCACTGAGCATTATAACATAATTTAATTTACAACCTTTGTGCTAGTAGATCAGCAAAACTGAGAAAACATGGCTATCTAAATGATAATAACTGCTTCCCTTAAGTGCACACTTAGCAGAGTAACCACAGATGTAAGTTCACCACACTGAAAAATATATGGTGATACTACATAAACATTTATAACTAGAAAGTGTTCAAAAATGTATCTTATGTATATTTTGAATAACAAATAATTGCATTGTAAAATTATATATATACTGTATATATAATATAAAATTTTATATAGATTAAATGCTATCACTTTAGTTAGCTGTAAATATTTGTAACAAATAAAGAAACAGAAATAAGAGAGAAGTGATAGCATTATCTGTATAAACACACATATATATTTATTTATATACTTTACATAACACTTGATAAGCGCTTTATCAGAGAAATAGCCCTTGAGCAATAGCATCAGATCTACAGATGACTTCATCAACACAAGTGACAAAGCAAACAGCATCATTCCTCCACATAAAAACATTACCTTGTTTCCCATGATGCATCTGTGTGAACTATTTCCCACATGCCGGAGTTGGTGTCAAGCCTTTCCACTGTAACAAACGTCTTATCTCTCTGATATCACAATCATCACAGATTAGTTATATCACAAACATGAAAGAACATGTTATCAAGAGATTACAGTTTAATGCTATGAAGCGACTCACAATATCTCCTGAATTTCTTGGGTTTCCTGCAACAAATGTCACGGATGCAACTTCTCCCTTTAAAAGAAAGAAATCATATAAACCTAGTGATTTAATTTACTGCTAGCAGTACATCCACAAGTTTCAGTAAAAAATTGATGTGTAAACTGGTATGTTTTAGCATCTTTAAAGAAGCTATGCATTGCAAGAATTTATAAAAAAATGCTCTTGCCATTTTATCATCCAATGTTTTAATCCTAAAATCCTGCAGTATTGCATGTGGAACGACTGTGTTTTTGTCTTGCTAACATTATAAACTTGAACTTGAAAGATCATGAACCATTTCAGAAAATGTGACTTTAAACCTTTGACTGTTGCTGTAGTGTTAAACAATGATTAACTCACCACTTTATATGCAGGGTGAACCTGCTCTAACACATCACCAAAGGTGGTGTTGTCTGGTGCTGTGTCTGCTTCTGGATCCTTGAGTAGATTGAAGAGTTTGTCTTCATCAAAGAATGGAGGTTCAGGACCTGTGGGCAACTCTCCTACGGTTCCCTGTGAAGATGTGTTTACCCATGAGATCAGCTCAGCTGAGTTAAGCAAAACCTTTAGAAGGTGACAAACAGAAGACAGCAGAAGACTGAGGGTCACCTGAGCTATAGCTTTGGCCAGGCCTCTGAATCGCTGGATATATGCTGACAGCGTGTGAGGACCAAAGATGGTAGAAGCACCTTCATAACGCTGGATCTGTGGAGAACATAAACATTTGCAATAAGAGAAGCACAGTAAGAAAGATGCCTTTGTAATAAATGGTGCCAAACATGAGAAATGCTGTGATATTACAGTACATGTAAACAGTACTTGCAGTACAGTAAACAGCATTACTGCATTAAACTGTATAAAGCAGTGAAATGGAAGCACATATAGGCTACCTGATACTCTTCATATGTAGTGATGTAGTGGGTGTAGATGTTACACAGTCCAGCAACCACCACCTCTGTGTTTCTAAAAGATCCCTGATCTTCCAGCTCCTAAAAATTCATCACATATAACTGTTAGGGTTGGTAGTGACATGTCGTCAACTTAAGCATTGTCTCTCTTATGCATGTTTGCACACAAACACTTTCAATATGGATATGATAAATATTACAAGATATTTTAAGAGTTGCAGAGTTTAAGGTAAAGTTAAGCATTTGAATGGACCTTTTTGACTGCTTCTCGAATTCTTCTGCCTGACATGGTGCTGGAACACAAAAGGAAATCTCTTTTATTGTTAACAAAACAAACACACAGTAAAATTAAGGTGATCGTTCATCCAAAAATTATTTTCAAATGATTGCAAATTTAAAATTTCAAAATATTACTGCTTGGTTATAAGAATGTTACTTAAATATTTTTAAAATTCTGTATGTTTAAATATTTTTTTTATGTTTTTCAAACAGACCACTACTTAAAAATAACATTTTAAGATAAATATTGTTTAAACTGTTCAACTAGCATTGTTGCAAAGTGTTGCAAAATATTTTTGATAACTCTAAACTTTGAATGCAAAGTTTCAGCACATGTTAGAACAATACCATCACGGTAGTGTTTGTAGGGGTCAAATGACACTGGCAGGTATAAGGATATTTTTATAATCTAATAATCTACAGTAACTGTGATTTTTACGTATCAGTAGACTCACGTGAATTCTCCAGGGACAGCGACTATAACAAAAGAGTCAATAGTGATCATCTGAACATCTACAATGTCTGGATGCCAGGGAAGAGGTGTGTCCATCTGCACAGAGACATACACACATGTGCTACTGTTTCAAACAAACAAAATCATGTGACTTGTGTATTAGTCTTGTGTCTGAAAGTCATGAGTGTTGACTGTGAAGTAGGTTTTTATTTTGAAATCGTATTACAATAATTTTAAATAGCCTGTTTATCTTCATGAATTTTGCTTTTTGTGGTACCTCTCCTGTGCTGAAGAGGATGGGTTTGGGGTGATGACAAGCCTTCGTCTGTTTGGATGGGGGTCCAACCAACAAATCTCTTATCATGTCCCAGAATGGGTCTCCATCTGTATCCCCTGGTCGAAACAGAAAGAAAATAGTGCTCTAACAGTCAAAGATCTAAGCAAGGTAAATACTTGCAAATCTTGGCAACAAAAACATTTTTCCCCAAAGCAACTTACTGTACAGTACATTTAGGTTTGATTTTATAAGTATTTGTGTGTCTTGGAATTAAAACCTTTTGGTGTTTATTGAGACTTAAACTCTAGCTATGACCTTTGTGCTGCTAATGCTATAGTCTCCTTGCCTTGTATGAAGTTGAACTCTCCACCTCCATCTGTGGTACCAGCAGCAAAACTGTGACCTAAAGCAGGTTTGCATGTCCGTCCCTGCTCAGAAATAAACAATGTTAATATTCTAAAAACTGCCCAATGAAGATTTAATACACAATAAGTTTTGTGGTAAGTATTTCAGACATTCTCTCTGGAACTGTGATGTGAACTCACTGAATGAGTAGAGTTTAAGGGCACAGATTCATCAGTCATGTTCACCCACTGATGGGCTGCATGGATGGACCCCTGCAACTCCAGCTTTGCACTGGTGTATAACTCCTGTAGAAAAAACACACATACAACACAAGGTTCTGATAACACAGCTAACAATCATACATATTAATCATGATCAGTGATACATACCTTTGCCTTTTTGTATATGTTCTCCCCTATAATTCTGGTGCTTTCAAACATGTCTTCACCTGGACCAAAAGCAATGCACGCTTTTTTCTGAAAGACAAAAGCATCTTATTTTAACCCTGTTTTATGTTTTTGTATCTATTTGTAGGAGCGTTTATTAACTGACAACAGTCAATGTTTGAAACCACTTTTGCATTTTTTTCAAAAAAATATACATATTACTGTCTTAGTCTGAAACAAAATTACTTATTAACTTCTTGTTTGTTTAACTGTTGTACTGTATATAAACAACTTCTTGTTTGTTTAACTGTTGCACAGTATATAAACACACTCATACTATGTACTATGGATTATATGTGATTTTAATTCTACATTCCTACGTTCTACATTCCACGCTGTTTGCTTCCTTAATTCACATTCAGGAATTAAATAGCAATTTAAAAGACATTCCTCATTTACTTCTCTGTTCACACACTGCATGTGTATAATGGAATGTAAACTCACTCCACCAATAGGGCAGGAGCTGTTCAGGTAGTCACACTTTTCACCCGTATTCACACAGACGGGGCCACGAATGTTGGGAGATGAATCTCCAAGGTTACTGGAGGAAAAGCCAGCAACAAATGGACCCTGCAGAGGCAAACAAACAGGGGTCCAACAAACAGCCCTGTGTCTTATCACAGCATTCACTAACACACATACACACAAACATGCTGGGTTTTTATACTGGAAAATTCCATTAACAATGTTTATTATACTTTTTAACTTTATAAACTTATTCTTTAAATAAAAAAAACCTTTCATTTTAGTTAATTAATCATGATGGGTGAAAATGGCAGATGGGGGACAGTTGATCTTTTACCTCACCAGGTAGAAAGCCAATGTTTTTCTCCTGTTCAAAGGCGTATGAGGCATAGCCAAGGTTGTCTGAGCTCACCATACGATTGGTGTTATTCATACTAACAGGATGAACAGCAAACCAGCTGAGGATGAAGCCAAGCACATACATCAGCCACCAATGTACTTATTATTAATTAATTTGGCACAGTTATCACCACATAACATTGATCAAGTATTGAACTTAGTCTGGCTGCCTGTATTTAAAATGAAATGTTTTGATTAAACTTTGATTACAATAACGTCTGTATAAATTGTAGCGTAAGTCTATAACTGTACCTGAGTAGACCCATTCCATCTCCATCCAGATCTGTGAATTTCATTATGACAATCTGTGTATCTGTTTGATATTCATACCTGGGAAAGAAACAGAAACCATATAACCAGCATTCAATAATATTAATAATACAGTGTTCCTGTAGCTCAACTTGTAGAGCATTGCGTTAACAGTGTAAAGGTTGTGGGTTTGATCCAGTAAGGGAATGCAAGTACTGATAAAATGTATACTTTAAAGTCACCTTGACGTACATTTACGTCAAGTCACCTTGACGTAAATGTAATGTAGCACAGAATCTGAGAGAAGTGCGCCAGGTTTCTTCTGAATAGTTCTACACTGATGTTTAAGTTAGTAACAGGGGCTTCTTTAGGTTTTTGATCATTTCAGTATTATTCTCCAGGAAATTGACCAGCTTAAAATTAATGTATTAAAGCAACATTACATTCATTTTAATGTATTTACTTTTGTTAATAGTTAGTGTTATTATTAAACTTGCCTAACCCCTTTATTTAGAACTGCTTTTATATGAATTTGAATTTACATATCTTCATTTTTTTCCAATTAATATTTTCACATTTTTGACAACATGCTGTGCAAAAAAAAATTCTCAAAGACAAAAAATGCCCATGAAAGACTATTCTGGGACAAATATTGTCCCAGGATAGTTTATTATGACAAATGTTTGTGCATGTTTGTGTGAAATCCTCCTGTTATTTCACAGCACAATGCTGCAGTATTAATGTGACATTAGTAAAGAAATTACCTGTTTCTCTCCTCCTCAGGGTTGTTCATATATGAGTGTGGGCTTCTGTTCAGGTTGTTGTCAATTAGTTGTCCTTTATTTATGAAGATTCGTCCAGGTTTCATGTTTCTGTGAGCTATATCAATGCTCTGAGCGATTGAGAGAAAACAGACATTAACATACATCAATTTAGTGTTATATTATATTTTTAAGTATACATATATACATGTTATATGTTAAATGTGTTTTTGGAAGTGAGAATTTAATTGTAACAACATACCCTTACTATTCCATTGACCATAGCTTGTATAGATGGTTTAATGTACCCTTTACTGGTGATCATGAACAGGGTATATTGAAAATAGCCGGCCAGGCCTGAATGTGTGTGTGTGCCACTCATAACAACATTGTCCTGCCTGTAGAGATCTCCATATTTCACCCTCAGTTCCCTCAAAACCTGCAGTGGTTCAATCAATAAAAAATACAGAAAATCTTGTCAATGTCAATGTATCAATGCATCAAATCAATATACATGAACAAGCATTTTTCAAAGCATAATAGATGCTTTAAGTGTTGAGGACCTCGAGTCTCAGTCTTTGAGAGACCATGCCGATATCTGCAGTCACAAACAGCACTCTCTTACTGCCATCATCCACAATGAACGCCCTGCTGAACAGACGAGTGTGGAGCCCCCGTGCTGTCTGCTCAGTGTTGGCATAACCCATCTGAAAAATAAAAACAAAGAACTGATTATGACACCTGTCCTTCATCCGCAGATCTGATCAATGCAAACAACAGTCATCAGCATTATCAGAGGATGATAACTGTTGAATTCACAACTTTCACACACAGCCTCACACACAATCAAACCAAGAACAACTGCCGGTTTTGCCCTAGGGCTAAAATCCAGAACAATTAACCAAACTGACCAGAGGAATATCTGCCACAGGTCCAGTGCAGTCTGCTCGACCCACGCCAATCACATAAGGGCTGTCTGAAGGACTGACTGAAGGGCTGACTGTGGGTGTGGGTATGAGTTCCTCTGGTTCTGTGTGGTAAAATTATAATAATGATATACATAACATACATAAGTGTTTAAAAGCCGTTTTTCAATTGTCCTGGTTTCTGAGAATGTACAAACAACATCTTGTTTCAAGGCAAATAAGAAGCTCTTTTGTACAAATTTATTGACATGAACAATACCACCTATTTACTTGGTTACCTTTTGAATCCACTGTATATTCATTCTCAGAAGGCTGACTAAACAGTTAAAGCATGAGCATGTCTGAATAAACTAAACAGTTATTGCACATTTTACTATGTAATTAGTTAATAATATACAATTCTATAAGGTGCACTTATAGGGTAAATAAAGAATCACTTTGTAATTGTTACCTTTCTCTGAATCCAATTTGAGTGCTAGGATAGTTATTAGCCCCACTGAGACAGCAGTCATCAGGAGAAACAGAACTATTAGCGAGATCTCCAAACCATTGAGACGACAGCAGACAGTCTTACGAGCCATCACAAATCACTGTAACGTATGCACAGAGACACCAGATATAAACTATATAAAGGGAAATGAAAACAATATCATTATTATACCAGGTAACCACTGAGTATTAAATGAATAATAACAGTCATTTAAGTAATTTATATGCAGCATCATGTAAACTTAGGCAAATGTATCTTGTTGCTCATTAAGGGTTTTAAACCTTAGTCAGACTAAATCAGACTACAGTAATAATAATAATAAGAAGAAGAACAATAATAAAAAAGGGTTAATGAAGTACTTACATGATCTGCTTTCATAGGAAACAAATGAATTAACTGTGGACAACAGCACTTATAATACATACTGTGCAGGGACAAAGGTTAAACAGTGTTTTACTGCCTGCATTCAATATTAACAGTTTAACCAAACTCAGATTAGATTAGATTAGTTGCACAACCAAGCTATAAAGACCATATGGAGATATTAATTTTGACAATAAAGAAAGCATTGAATTCATTCAGTTTACTGTAAGTTCAGGTAATTATTTAAAAAAATAAAAATCATTTCAATGAGTTTTTTCATTTATGTATTTTGCTAATTACAAAAATAACTGGAAAACATGGAAAGTATGTAAGACCCAAGATAAACAAAGAAACTGAAGATATGTTATATTTGAGCTTCATGTCTCTTATTCTCTCAGTACACTTCACTGGAAACCTGTTTTTAACCTGAAAAGTTCATAGTTTTTATAGATTATTATAGCAATTTGAGCTTGACATCCTCAGACATCCTTAAAAAGACTTTGGTTGTAATGCGAAGTTTATACAGTATATTTTAAAAAACAAACAAAACAATGACATTTTGTGCTAAAGTTTGTCATTTATTTGTTTATTGATGGAAGTTCAGCTACCACTCCATCACAGTTAGCAGCTTGTGGTATTGAGTGGTCAATGGCACAGATCATCTGTTCTGAGAAAACAATTCAGATAATATATTTTCAGTCATGCACACATTCATAAAGATTTGAGTCTCAGACCAAAGGTCCTGCCTCTCTGACTCTTTTAGCCCCAAAAGGCCCGCCTCTTTGACTAATAGCCCAAAAGCCCCACCTCTCTGACAGCCCAAAGGCATGGGGCTTTCTGACTCATGTATTCATGTCTAAACATTCCACATTTCACATTGGGAAATATGAAATACAACAAAAAGGAATAAATACATTCAACATGGGAGAAATTGTTATGGACATCTGAATTAGGTTAGCTGATAAGACACTTCCATCCTGACTAAGTCTTACATTCAGTGACAGATACAGACAGTTATGATTCAAGCTTTTGTAGCAATGGAGTTTACAGCACAACCACTTGAAATATAAAACATTCACTCCAAAACACTTACACTGTCATTTAAAGACCTTACATACATTGTTACAGCTGATCAACAGAACACTGGTTAAACAAAACAATTAAGGCACTTTGAAGAATTAGAGTATTCAAACAATTCACCTCTTCTGTAGGTCTGTATGTGAAACAGCAAAAATAATAATGCATTAGTCTGAGCAATATAAATGATATAATTTATAGAAACCATCTGACAGCATGTTAAGTAGACAACTACAATAAATCGTGTTTCCCTTAAACAGGAAAACTATACAATTTAGAACATTTCTTGATAACAAAATGCAGCAAGTTAACAAAAATATACTGTAAAAATGGCTTTGTGACTGTAAACAGAGCCAAATGTGATAAGATTTAAGAGTCAAGTTATTTGAGAAGCTTAGTAACTTGCCATTTAGCTTGTTGGCTGGATTCTGTTTAAAACACACATTTATTGGTGCAATGGGCCAATACAAACCAATAACACAACCAGAAACTAGAAACTACTAGTTTGGCATTGACCATGTCTGGTTTAGCTTGGTTATCCTTCCAACTGTTATCCAAAAGCTGTAATTATTCTTAGCCCTATAAATGCTGAGCTATAGATCGAAGGTCAAAAAGTCAATTCCATGAGGAAGTTACAGAAGAAGTTCTGGATGAAACTCCTAGCTGCAAATTCAGGCCATCTTCACGTTTGGGGTTGGGCACTTTGGGTGTGTGTTTTGGAGACCATCTTCCAAACAGACATTAACCGTTCTGGTTAGTCTGAGTCTATTCTTGTGTACTTCACATGACCCCAATGCAGTGATCTCCAGGTAAAGGGCTTCTGATAGTTACGAGGAACAACACTTGGAACATTCTTCTCCAGGTACTGGAAGAATTTGTACCACCACACACGGGTAAAAAAATTGGTCTGTGGCATCTCCTTCAGGGCCTGAAAAACACAAAGTATGTACAAAACACACACCATTTTTTAACAAGCTCTTACTGAAAAAACAATGTTTGTAATGTGTAAGAAACTAACAGACATACATGCTGGTTGGCCATGGTGTGGTACCACCAGAAGAGACGTGTGGTGATGAAATACGCCACAATGACGTCAATGGTGTAGTGATCATGAGCTAGCAGAATACAAAACACTCCGACAGCACAGAGAGTCCAGCAGCCCCAATGATACCACCAGAACCTTCGAGGTGAATCTGTTAGACAAGAAATATGATTTTATTAAGCATGAAATGGAAGGTTATATACTTTTGCTTCAAGTCTAATATATAGAAAACTGAGATTGATATAATAGAACATAATTTTGAAACAAAGGTGTTCATAAGCAGTCAGATCTAGGTTTGGTTCAATAAACACTTTATGTTCTGTGCACAGTGGTCACTATCATATAACTTATGGATAATCAGTATATAATCAGGCATGTGCTTAACTTGTCCAAAAGAGGGCAGCAAACACTCACACTCTTTTGTGAAGAGATAGGTGAGGGTGAGCATGACGGTGTGGCCGCTGTACAGATAGTCACCACACATGTTATGAGAACCAGTGATGGTTAAACCTCCTCCAGCAATCATCTTCATTACCCGCCGCATCTGAGACTCCCAGTCGCCATGCAGCTGCCAACACAAGCCCATGTGTTACAAACATGACGTTCTCCCCTGTTTCTTAAAGGGGCAGTTAATCAGACTGAGGCTTAAGAAAACTCAGAATATAATGCAGAAATCATATGCACTCCTATAAACGTTTTTTTTTGTAGCTTGACAGCCACTCACTGTATCACTGTACAGAAACAGACTAAAATTAAATTCTCATGTTCTGGAATACACTCAATGCATTTGAAACAACATGAGTAAACAATGCCAGTTTTTCTGTAACATTTTCTTAATATGGTGTTTTCATTTAGAACAGTTTGTTTCTATAGTCAGATATAGTCAGAGCACATGTTCATGTTGAGAAAACCAGACAGTAACAAACCATTATCCATTTAAAGCACAGAACACAAAACCATCTACTGCTCCTAGAAAACAAAGTTATCTGTGTTTTTATCTGCACATCTGTCAGTGGCTTTATTCAACAGGAAAAGAATAAACTGTTTACTGCGCCTGATAATAAATGTTGCCTGCAGGTCCTATGTTGTGGATTTCCTGTCTGGTGTAGCTTGTGTGTGTCTACAACCTCCCATCCGGCCCACTCACACGTGCACAACACACACACTATATGCTTCTATGCCTCATGGTGACTTTCTTTAGATATAATGACCTTATACTGTGCAAACTGTATATTCTATCCTATAACCCTCACCAACTTAACCCTCAAAGAAACGTTTCTGCAATTTTACATTTTCAAAAAAAGAAATTGTTTAATAATCAATTTCCCTCATTGGGACCACAATGTAACTTTTACCATATTCGTGGGGATATTTGGCCCCTACAATGGTAAATAAACAAGAACACACAGTGTCTGCAGTGTGTGTCTAAAAATAACATTTAAGTATTAATATTTCAGTTTCATTAATATTTCAGCAGATTCTGATGGAGAAACATCAGAGGACAATAAAACAACATATCAATGTAATTTACAACCTTATCTTCTGAAACAGTTAATATGATAAATATTGGGTAAAAAATAAAAAGCACTGTGGAAAGGGAACATCATACAAACAGTCATTCCAGATAAAGAGAAAGCTGTTATAATTGCTCCATTTGCCAGGTGTATTTAAAATGGCCACACTATGAGACACAATTGCACTACATCCTGTAGAGTTCACACATAAAGGGCTCTGCTCTTTGGTGTGAGTAGGGCCTAGGGATGCTCAGACTGGTAGAAATGAGCTCATGACAGAAACAAATCATCTACACATAAAATAATCCGACATTGAACAGTTATTTAATGATATAGGTTAGTTAAGGTGTTGTTGCTCCTGTGACCATCATTGTCATCATTGTGTTATTATCACATTTTCATTATCACATAATCAATGTCATTATTATGACATCATTACTCTCATTGCGTTTTTACTGGCTTTATTGATTAAAGGTAATAAAGTGACTTAATAATAACTTAAGATAAATGAACTTTAATGAATAACATAAATTTTTTGCATTATATATATATATATTTTATATGTTTATATATTTATATATGTTTATAGCGCACATTTAATAAGACAGCAATTTGAACAGTATTATAAAAACTCACATTGACCAAGTAAATGCTGTTCTACAAACTGTTTTCTAAGAAACCTTATAAAGATATTACCATATTAAAATAAGGAAATTGAAACTAAATAATTTAAATTAACCTGATACACAGACTTCCCCCTCCACACTTCGCCCTTCACCCACCCAGCGCATGAAGCACTACAGACTGAATCCATAATGAACCGCTCACGTTACAGTAACATCAGTACATCATTCTGACACTAAATCCATCCTGATACTTTCCACAGTATATGGATAAAACCACACACTACACATTTTCCACTCACTGTGAAATATGTCTTTTCCTGAACTCTGGTGTGAGAACATTTATAGAATGGTCACAAATACTTCACATGTACTTCAAATGTTCAAAACATGCACACCTGACTCTCCTGCGACACTTAGTAAAAGGTGTTGAGAGGAAAAAGGAAACTAAAATCCATCACATATATAATAATTAATGTCTGTAAGACGTATTCTGTATGTGAACATAAATCATATAAACTTTTATCCAAATATTTAGTATATTTAACCTGTCAGACCTCGTATGAAGCTAAGTGCTGTCAACATGCAATAATGTTTAGGTTAGTTTATGATAATAAAATGTATTCTGCCGTTTATGAGCAACAATGATAAACAAGAGATTTAGACTAGTGTTTTTACCTTAGGAGAGCACCTGAAGTGCAGTCCAGGCACTGGTAGGGTTGTGACATACATGGTGATGCACCTGTAGAGGTAGAGTGTCCCGACTATAAAAAGAAACCGCCGACCAATGATTGATCTGTGGAAAAATGTGAGTTTAATATATTGCATAATGTCACAATGCAAATACATGTGACTGGATAATGGCATTTAATGTGATTGTGATGTCAGTGTGATTCCATTTAACATTTAACATTGAGAAAGTCTAATCTACAAAGCTACATTTACATAAAGGATAGAGCTGAAGCGATATTATTAAACAAAATATAATTCTATCATCTTTGTGGTGAAATATACTCAAAGTCTTCAAGAATTTAAGACAATAATTAAGATAAGCTGTACATCTGTTGTACACTCTTTAATTTAAAACTGCTTAAATCTAAGGTTCTTAAAACAATTATTACTGTTTTATAGTTTATGTTTTTCACTACAAAGAACATATGTGCAACAGAAAGTTTATGTGGGTGTTAAAGAATTGTTATGGAACCATGCAGGATTCTGTGTGTACATCCAGGAAACTCACTTGTGTTTTAAGAGACTCCACTGTATAACCCACAGGAGCATCAGAATCATCCCATTAATCTCGCAGACAGTGAAAGCCCACTCCACTCGGCCAAAAACATCAAAGAACTTATCAGGAAGTGGAGGAGTTTCCTCCTTAGGAGGTACACGTTCATGAACCACAGAAATAATGACAGTCGTCAAGACGAAGCAGCACAAAGCATAAACCAGCGTAACGGCGGTCTTCCCCCATTCAGCAGGGAACTGCGGGGAAGCTGCTTCCGGAATGGGAATCTGCACCAGCTCTTTATGGAAGCCATTCACCATGCCGTTTCTCAGAACCTTCCCGGCACTCCCATCATGAGTCAACTCCACTTGCCCATTGGCATGTCCGTTCTTGTGCACATCAATGTGATGTTCAATCTTTAGAGTTTCAATCTTCTCCAGGAGCTGCCGGCCGCCGTCTGACATGACCCTGGAGAGAGGCGGTCTCTGGAAATGATCTGCAGTAAGATGCAACAAAGCTGATCCATCATAGTTCTGCAAAGGTTCTGAGTACTCCTGCAAGCCCTGATCTGTGAGCCAGAGAGAGACCTCCTCTTCAGACCACAGCACCACTTTATTCATATCTTGATCTTGCATAAACGTACTGGAACATCAGACACATGAAACACACTGCACGATCATCCTCTTATATGTGACAGACCCGGGTGAAACTCTGCACATATGAAGATCTCAATATGACGCAATGCGTCTTACATCCGTGTCATGTGTTGGTTCTGTATGAAGGACATAAACAGACTCATGTTGAGAGAACTTGTGCAGATCAAGACTCAAAGTCACTTTGAGATGCAAGAAAGCAAATAATGACTAATCGCTGTAGCCTATAATTTTCTGTTGAACATTTTCTAACACGCTAGAACATGCAGACATTACATAGTGTACATAACATCCTCATTCTATATTCTTAGATTAAACACATTTTAAAACCTTGGTGAAGATATTATGACATAACACATATGGAAATATGAAGTTATCTGGGAACAACCAAATATTTAACAAAGTAAAACTATAATATATTTTAGCATCTTGAATGTAGTCACCCTTTAGTGAACAGCTCTTAACACTTTCAACCAACTTCATGTGATCCCAACACAACATGAGTTTAAACAAATCTCATGCATGCTGAACGTTTCATTCACTACCTGTGCCAAGTTGTTACATTTTCTAGAGGTATTTATGAGGCAAAACATATGTCTACAACACAAATTTCTAGCATTTAAGTGTAAAGTTTTAAATTCAGATTTTGAAGATCAACAAATCTTTGCCTGCTGAGTTTACATGTTTCTTAACAGCAAACAAGTAAATTCAAAGCTCACTGTTACAAAGCTGCAAACGTCAACACTGTGAGCAGTGCAACACAACCAAGACATAACTTTTAAAAACACGTGTAACTGTACTCACACATTCATTTTCCTCCAGAGTTCAATCTCATTTACATTCACAGTACAAATGCTTCCAACCTGCATGAGATCATGGCCACACAGCAAACATCAGCTGCTATCAGCTCTCATACACAGACAGCAGCAGACTGAGTTGTTTAAGGTTGATCAGGAGCACACGAGGAGATCAGGAGTGCATGAGGAAATCTCCGGGTGTTTCTCAGGGTGTGGCAGAACTGTTGACATTACAGCAGCAGGGGGAAGGGAACATCTCACCAACAACATCTGCTTTCTGTTACTGCTCAACAGAGCCATGAGCTCTGGTAGAGCTGTACGAAGTTGTACAAAGAGTTTCACTACTAAAACTTCACTTAACTAAAAACACTAGAAACAGCAATTTGTTTAAAGTTGCAATCCGTAACTGTTGAAAATGGACAAAAATTATTGAGCAAGTACATGCCAGATCAGTGAAAGATCAACACAGGATCTTATCCTGCTCCCATCTGTGGTGTTATAATAACGATTTATAATTTGAGGGTTCGGGGCCAGTTTCCCGGGAAAAGTCAGTTTCACTTTTTTTGACTTCAACATAAATAATGAACAGTATGTAAAGAAACATGCACTTTTATAGTAAAGTGTTTTTTACTACAGAGCAGACATTACGAAATTTGTGGATATGTTTGTAAAGTGCTAAAGAGAAAGTCGCCAATAAAGCTGTTCCGCTATTCTACAGCATCTCATCTATACAGCAACACTAACACTGGCATCCAGTCATACTGAGTTGCACTCATTATGTCATTTCATGAAGAATTCAGAATTGTTTTCAGGAGTGTGGTGAACTTATGCAGAAATGTGGTTTGTCTGTAGTGTGTGTGTGGGGGGGGGGCTGTTCTTTCAATGGAATATATTTCAAGGTTTTTCCTTCCTGTTGCTGTGAACTGCACTGCACAAAGTTTATTTTAATCTCAAGAAACTCCACTTTAATCCCCAGTTTGATATAATGGTGAAAGTGTATCAGTTATTCTTATGTATGCAAAGCTAAGTATATTAAAATGAACTGAATTTTAGCACATAAAGGTTACATCAATTATAAAACAAACTGACCTGTGAATGTCCCATATGGTTTAACCCACAAAACACATGAAACGTTCAGTTCAGTAAACCAGTAGGTTTGTGAAAAAGTTTTGTGTAACTTTTTACACTCTATTCACAGTAATGTACTATTTTATAACTATTGTATAATGTGACAAACACACATAATAGACAAAATCATAAAAACAAAAAGCTCCTTATTCAGGGTGGTCTTTCTGTTGTAATTAATTACTTAAAATAGGAAACGATGCACAGTCTTTCCTTCACACTGAGGGCTGAAACACTGACAAAAACCAGGCCCTGAATACCAGGTAAACACCACGGGTAACAAATGAATAACAGATTAAGAATGTCTCAAAAGGTCTGATTTAGTCCACCTGCTAAAAGCTAAGATAAATGAGGCACCTTTATGTACCACACACACACACACTCACAACGATAAGTACTACACAACTGGTGGAAACAAGCACAAAACACCACAGCTTACAGACACAAAGCAAAGCACTGAAATATCTCCTCTCACTGCTAAACGGAACATCACACGCTGTTTCAGTTCTACAACGGAGATGAGTCTTAGTACAACAGGTTCTCATTTATTCCAACAGTGAGCGGTAGGAGAGGTTAACTAGCACATAAGTATATAGCACTAAAAATGAAATAAATCATTACTGCATGTCACCTCCTCAAACTCATACTGTTTGATGTGCTTCTTAACAGCATACAGCAAGTTATTTTATAAGCTGTTCCTATGAAAGTCTGTCGACTTCATTTTATCTGTTTTCAGACACAAATCTACACATTTAAACATCATTATTTGTGTGAAATTTGAAACTTACCTCTGTCCTAGTCACAAACCACTAGTACTGTGCAACTCCAAACACTAAATGTTTGTTCTTTTCAAGCACCTAAACTTTTGGGTTCAGCCCCTCCCCTCCTCTGCTTTCAGAGAAAAAACCTCCTCGCCCCCACCCTGCGTTTCCTCTGCTTTTGCACACTCTGACTGTTGCTGTTCTACTGGCTACTAATGCAAAAATACTATAAACTCAAAATTAAGTTTTGAGACATTAAAGTTAAAACACACAATGCTAACACTTTACAACAAGGTTCCATTCCTTAACATTGGCTCATGCATTAGCTTACATGTCAATGCAAATTGACTAATGTCTGTAAATCAATAGAAATATGATTGTTCATGTGCATTCCTTAATGTTTTCCCTGACTTTTAAATCAGTATAAGTATTAGTAAAAGTTGAAATTATCATTAAAGATAACAAATGCTCTGTAAGTATTGTTATTTGTTAGTTCCTGTCAACAATGAAACTCTTGACAGCTCTTAAAACTGTCAAGCTTGACAGTTTCAAATAAGGCCTCATCACAGCTTTAAACACTTTAAATAATTTGAAATCATTAGAGCACCTATCATGCTTTTTTTATTTTCCTTTGCCTTTAGTGTGTAATTTAGGTCTTTGTACATATAAATGATCTGCAAAGCTACACATTCCAAAGTTCATGAATTACTGTCTCTAACAAAGACAATTTACTTTTATTGGACTATAGTGAATACCAGAGATTTAGTCCTGTAGTTTCTTTTCGATTTACATAGACATGTTACACATTTACATAATGTCTGTCTGCTGTACAAAAAGAGACTTAGTTTGTTGATTGTATGGACACTGAAGTAAATAAATTACAATTAAAACACATCATCTTAAATGTAACAATTTTTACAAAATGTAGAAATAATATATTGCGAAACATACTTTAAAAACCATCCTCAGGGTGTTTCTGGTTGATTTGTCTACTCTTTCAAGCTCTCTGGATCAAAGTCTTAAAATCAAAAGCTTAAACCAGATTGTGGTAATTGGTGCTACTTTTTAAGACACATGCTCAACACTGTTGACCAATCACAGATTAGACTATCTGACCAAACAGAGCACTACAATTGGGGGAGGGTAACGGGAAACAGGAGCTACAATCCAACATTTTAAAAAGGTAACCTTTGAAAACCTTTGAAAGGTTGAAAAGGTACATTATAAGACAAAATAATTATGAACTTAAAATTAAATAAATGTACTTTGAGAGATACAAATATTAAAATAATTAACCATTTATGAGCATAAGGTGCTCTTTAAACAACACTGAAGGTGTTATCTAGACCATGCTGGCATTTGCTTTACATCCACTGGAAAGTCGCACGTACACACAATTATTAAATATTAACAAAAACTTTACCAACAAAACTATCAAACAAACCATTAAAGCATAAGCCTTTAGGTCAAAAGGTTTTTAAGATCAACAAAAGTAAGGTTAGTCAAGCATGTCCAAACCTCATACAACTTGTGTAACTTCAAAAAATGAAGTTGTCTCAATATGTAACTTGTTGCTTGGTTACACATTAAAAAAAATACACAATCCACAGCAATTAATAAGCAAATCCTTTCATAAGAAATTACTCATACTGTGTGTTTGCAAAGAAGTTGCTATAACAACTGCTAAATTTCAGTTTAAAAATTCACTCAGCATTCACTTTAGTGTACATGAAATGTTCATATGAAGTTTCAAAACTCGTTTCAAATCGTTTCTATGAAAGAACTGCTATTGAGAACGATAAAGTGTGTATTTGATATGGTTTTAAACTGTCTTTAGAATTTTTTGACTCTTTGTTTACAGACAGGTTTTAGGTAACCAAATCAACAGAAGGTGTGATACTGAACACAACGGTCTCTGTTTAACTCTCTCTCAGATTGTGTGTCACTTACTTTCACCTGTCTCGTTTTTCACAGGAATTTTGGGTCAAAAATAGTTTAAATGGACTACTGATATAAACACAATGGTATTATGACAAAGAGACTTTCTCATGATAACTACGACTGGAAAGGAAGCTGAATGTGACACAAAACATGGCATATCATATTTCAGCTTTAAATAACTAACCAGGTTTTAGTGTTTCATTCCAGCGTTAACAGACTATGAAAAAACAGGACAATAACTCATTCTGCACTTGGTATATTGCTCTTAAGGGTGTGACTGTCCATTTCAAGAAAGTCTTAACAGATTCTAAGAAAGTGCTAAATGGTAACCCCTACTGAGTAAATGTCCACAGCTACCCCATACAAACACATAACAATCAACCAAAGTCACTGATCCACTATTTTATGTGCTATAATGTTTTACAGATGATGTATATCATTGATGTATATTTAACATGCTCTTATGACAACTTTAACATTAGTTACATTACTGAACTGCAGTGGCGTGTGTCTTTCCAACAACTGCTAACGTTTTGAGAGACTGAGATTGCAAAGTCAAGGAAAACCCTCTTCTACACACACCACCAGTTGTACATAACACAACCCTGTTCCTCAGGATCAGATTTCCATGCAATTAGCCCACTGGGATTTTGAAAGTGTGTGCTGGCACCAGGATCATATGATTTTATATGTGACTAATTATTTTCTCCCTCCAGGATAATTTTAGGTAACGTGTCAATTTGTATTGGGAAAATACTTTGTTACACGCAAACTAACCAATGGTGTGAGTCTTAGGCAGAACTATCTGTTTACCAGACCAATGGAACATTATTATAACAGCTATATACTTTTTGTATATGGCAATCTCAAAAAGTTATATTTTCCTGAAAATGAATTATACGTTTAACAGAATTTCCCCAGTTTGGGTCTTGTCTTTTAGCCAGACTTTTTCCACGCCACAACTATTCTGAGAGTAATAATATATAAATATTCTGAGAGTAGCTTTAAGTGTTAATACCATATCAGTTAGAATAAAAAAAATTCAAGAAATGTATCACTTTTTTTATCGTTCATAAACTAAATTTACTGTCAAAGACATAAATTTGTTTTTTTTTATATTTTCTCCAATGGGTGAACCTTGTAATTATCGAAACAAAAAAATTAAACTTTTAGACATTAGTTTTCAGATGTGCATAAGAATGTTAAGAGAAATGTTTTAATATTGCCTCTAATTTAACTACAGTATAAGAGTTTAGTACTAACTTGTTACAGCTGAGTTTAACTGTCAGTTTTAATAAATGTGATGATTAATTAATTCATATGTTCAGGAAAGTCTCAGTGCGGCATGATTTATTGTGTCTAAAACAGAAAGCTGATCCAGACCTGCTGAGAATACTTCAATGACTCTCTCCCCACACACTTTTTCCCACACATGGAAATGTACATAATGCCACCACAATGTATATGCAAAGAAAAGATGTGGCTTTAATTAGTGCAGTTTATCGGCAGTTTCTGCCTATAACAGGCCAAAATGTCTTGCCATAGGAAGCCTTCACCAGAACCCATGGAGTTTTCTGCTGACAGGGTTGTGCTCACTACTGACAGGCAAACCACTGACTTTTCTCACATAGCGGAAGACTCACTCTCCTCAGTGGGTGACTGACTTGACCTTCACGCAGTCACGCTTTTGTTTAGATATCAGCCCATTAAAAACTATTTTATCACTTGACCTCTTGTCAAAAGACTGCAGATGTCAATAAATAGTAGTTAGATAACAAAACATAATAGCCCTACTATCCTACTAATAGTGGAATGTGAAACATATCAGAAACTGTGACATGACTTGTCAGCTAAATGTAAGAAGCTACAGGTCAGAATAAGAGGCAGAAACCCAGAAGACGACAAATCACATGCTACAATAGATCCATTGAGTGTGTGAATCAGCCTCTGTCCTCTACAAACTCCTCAACACACACATTCCATAAGCTCAGACTTCATTAGCATAACGGACACAATCCAAGGTTACACTGACAAACACGAACACGATCAGTTTAAGAAGCCACACATCACAGTGGGAGGATCTGCATTCATATACACACAATGAATTCTCTAAATTCTCTTTACAGAATGATAAAACAGAGCAGAAAACCAGTCAAGAGTCAATAAGGTCAAGAACAACACACACGTTTCTCATCATGTTTCTAAAGCACCAGCTTTGACATCTGGATGTTTGTTTGCTGATGTTTGTTTTGTGTTGGTGACACATCATCTATTAAACAAAAATAAGAAACTGAAGCATGTGTTGTGATCTTACAGAGCTCTAGAGAGACTTTCTACTATCCAGGTTAATAGTGCTGGAGTAAGGTTTCACAATTACACCTCATTCACTTGATAACAATCTTTGAGGAGACACAGGGTCTAACTGCTATAACAAGAAAGACTTCATCATGCATACTTCATTGGCTGCCCTTTTGAAAAGATATACAGTATTTAGGAGTGTTTATGAAAATGATTCAGCGTTTCATTTTAAATCTTATCTAATTTGGTGACAATTTCACTCCTAAAAGAACAACACAGATTATATTTAAAGTCATGAATGTCCTTCTTGACTTTCTGAGCTTGCTCACCTATTTGTAAATACTTTTACTGGCACTGATTTTACAGCACAACAAAAACAGTGCTTTAGCTGAGATGTAGACTAGATAACGATTTATCAAGACACTAAACAAAACTCTTTATTATTGCTGTATGATAAACACCAAATTGGTTTGTAGTTAAATTCATGACTCAAACATAAATTAACAAACTGCTAAAAGGAGCATTAGTTCTTAGTGTAAGTCTTCAATATTTGGTTGAATCTTGTAAATAACTCAGTATAGTCCAGCTATACTGGTGCTATGTCCAGAAAACAGAGAGCTGTTACACTGTTGTGTGTGTGGGAGGGGGGAGTTGGTGACTGTGGTACTAATGAAACCAGAATCACCAAATTGGAACCAGAGCATCAGTTAAATACCTCATGATTTAATCTCTAGTTTTTTCAAGCTTAATACGTTTACTACTATTTCTGAAGGGCAGACACTGACAAATGGTGAATGAAAAAGGTGAATGAAAAACAAGGTCAGACAGTATTGATCGAACAACAGCAGGATTCTCAGTTCAGAGAAGAAGAAAAGGGAAAAGTGAGAACTATACCCAGGCTAACTATACAGAGAAAATGATAAATGAACTTTTTGTAGATTACTTCCCCTTAAAGTGTAAACTCTGTGATACTGTTAAAAGATTGCCCATTTGTTTAATCATGCTGACTGTGCCTGTAACCAATGGTGTGAGTCTGAGGCAGAACGATCTGTTTACCAGAAAAAGGAAGATTAATATAACAGCTATATACTTTTTCTTCAGAGAGTGAAGAATGTCATTATCAAACACAATATCAAAAATTATACAAACATGCACTTTTAAACATTAATCATTAGATGTGTGTCTTGCCTCCGATTTAAACTACAGTACGAGATTTTATTACTAACCTACAGTTGTACATCTGACTTCTTTCTTTCATGAAACTCAGTTTAAATAAATGTAATGATTCATTAATTCATATGTTCAGGAAAGTGCAGCATGATTTGTTGTGTCTAAAACAGAAAGCTGATCCAGACCTGCTGATAACACTTCAATGACTCTCTCCCCACACACCTTTTCCCACACGTGGAAATTTACATAATGCAACCACAATGTATATGCAAAGAAAAGATGTTGCTTCAGTTATTGCAGTTTATAAGCAGTTTCTGTCTATAACAGGCCAAAATGTAAAAAAAGTCTAACTTGGCAAAAGAAATCAAGCAGCCTTCACCAGAATCTATTGAGTTTTCTGCTGATAGGTTGATGCTCTCTACTGAGAAGCAAACCACCGACTTTCCTCACTTTAAATGTGAACTATCATCCATATACTCTACCCCAAAACAAGAACATTTTCTGACATTATCATGGTAATGTATAATGTGGTCGCTTTTAACACATTATTATTCTGACAAATATGCTTAAATGATTGAAAAAGGCAAAATCATTACCAAACATTTGTTACAAATAGAAAAATAACCATTACCATTTGCAAACTGGTTTCAAACACTCTATTTTTCAATCATTGGACAAACAGAGATGCTGCCTATATGCTCTAACAAACAGCAATAGTGCTGTTATAGCTAGAACCTAAAGCTGTCTCTGTATATTGATCTGGGACAACAGAAATCATTGACAACACACGTCACCTGTAACAACAACTTAGAATCACACTAAAACACCAGAATTATTACCACAAGAGCAAACACTGAAAATAACCCCCTTTAAGAAAAAACATATGAAATAATCAAGCTATATAGTTAATAACTAACACAATAAGCAGAATTCTCTGTGACATGTACGTCTTTGGAACTATTCACAGACAACACCATTTATCTCCACAGCACTGTACTCACAGTAAAAGTCTATATTAGGAGCATGTGTGTCCACAGTGCATGGCTCATATTTTCCATAAACAGCCAGCAGCAAGCAGGGCAAAGCAAGACATGCAGACCACACAGAAACACACAGGACAAGGTGTGAAGTACCTCAAACCGTTTTCAGGTCAATGAACAACAGACATAACAATGTCAAACAAAACATCAGTGTTTTAATTCTTATCAGTGAATTAAAACATACTTAGTAAAAACTCAGTCTAAAGCCTGTGGTTAGATACACTGTCTTATTGTTCTGTTGACATTGAATTTACTGTGTACATGCCTTGCATAAAACAAGCTTCATGCAAAGCTAAGTAACTTCCTATACAGAAATCTCAACATTTAATTTCACATGCAAATAATGCAAAGATCTATTCAATAGCTGAATATACTCAACTGAATATACTCAACTGAATATACTCAGCTAACTGAGACACAATTTTGCACAGCTCCAGCAATCTCCACAGCTGCAGAGATCTCTGTGACTCCAGCTAACAAATGTCTCCTTCTATCCTAATTACATTTAGTCATTAGTCATTTGAGAACATGACCAGAACCAGAAAGTTAAGTCTTTGTCCTCCCTGGAATAAGAATAATGTTTCTCATACGCTTTACTCCAGCAAGCAATAGCTACACCTAAACATAACATTTGCATGGAATGTAATATATGGCTAGTTGTCACAAATGCTATTTTTTAGTATCTATAAGTGACTGAGTCAAAATTATACATGCAAATACCGTCTAGTTTTGTGTGTTGTTTGAAACAACAGTCACAAACGTGTTTTTCTTAAACACCATAAAACCAACACCTGTAGCTATTTTGTTTTCCTTATTGTTTCAGCTTTGCTACAAAAGCCAAATGTGTTAATAACAGGTTTATGTTAACAGGTATACAACTTTCCCCACAATATACCGCAATACGGCAATGTGTGTTAAATCAACATAATGTTTTACAGGGCAAGAATGATGGAAAAGTTCAACATTGCTTTTGCAGCAGAGACTTCACCGTATCTGCATAAAACGTTATATTAAAAAATGAACGTACCCTGAGAAATCGAAGGTGTAACACCTAACCAAATCATTCGCAATTGCGATACAGACCCAACCAACCAACAGACTTCTCGCCTTTTTAAAACAAACACTGACTGTAATGAGCACTAATCTTGTACAGTAAACTGCAGCCCAGGCCTTGCTATCAAACTGATTCAGTAAAGAGCAGTCTTCAACAAAAGTCTCTTTATTCTTCCACACCTCTGAGTGCCTCAAAGTTGTAGCAGTAAATATCACGCTGTGCTCCGAGGCTAGTGCTAATATCTGACATTAGGAAAAATTCTCTTGAGCTATCACCAGATCCTGCGCTTACACCGCAAGATAAACCGAGACAGTTAATTTCATACAGCAGACGAAAACGAAGGCATTACAACATCATCACTTCCATCACATGTAATGTTAAAGAGTGCAATCATTCAGATGAGCAGAAAGTTGCGATGATCAACAGATGAATCGCTACATCCCCTAACCAAAACTTGCAAAATGTTTGCATACATGACTGTTAAATTTATCGGTGCAGGACGACGATATTACATGCATTGAACCATGTACTGAGCGTAAACCTACCTGAGGACTGCAGTTAAAACGACTGCTGAGTGTAACCCACTCAAACCAGCTGTGGGTTACAGCCGTCCGCGCGTCTATTATCGCGATTACGGTAATACCACGCCGCTTCTGAAGCTTTCGTCCTATTACATTTGCAAGTAAAATTTGTTATCAGTATATCATAAATTATGTTTGATAAATAGCGGATATATGGTGAAAACAGGGTATGTTGCTAGCATTCTGTATTCATAGTTGTGTTTATCCTCCTCTTGTGCAGTTAGAAATTTAATTTCTAATTTGAGAGAGAGTCCCGGCTAAAAATAACAGATTGTAAGAGATCAAAAACGTAAAAATTCTTTTTTTTTGAAAGTTCTAAGAATGTATTAACGGCATTGCTTGGGGCTATAAGATCGTTCTTAAAAGATATTTTATTTCGATAATATTAAATATATAAAAATATATACTAACATTACTGCAAGATAATTTTTAGCCAACGTTTAGAGAACATTCCCTGTTAGCAGGGGTCTCAGTGGAAGTCAAAGTGATGTCAAATTCATTTAGCTACTGTCTAGTTATTTTAAACTTACCGCATATAACAATTGAGTTTTTGTATTACTGCAATATTATTTGATAATCCTTTTAAATGCCTTATGCTATATGTATTAATTATTATTTCTACGTTGGTGTGACAATATAAAAATGCGTTAAATAAATGCACATGGCAAATACAGACAACACACGTGGTTCACGTATTATGTCCTGCTAAATTTGAACACTAAAATTATCCTAGAATACCTTTGTGACTCATGTAATCCGAGGCGGCACCTGCTGGTCAATCATATAAATCATAGATTGTGAATTTATTATAGTAATTGTGTGAAAACACTTTACACAATAAATTCTTTACACGCGTAAATTCTGATCATGTGCACTTGCATTACTTGAATGTTTATATAAAGGTTTATAAATAACATTTTCATTTCAAACATTCACAGAATCATCTCCTTGGTTTAGAATTCAGCTTCAAGCTGGTCTGTTGAAAAATGCTTTATATTGCCAAACAATTAAATTACTATTGAGACAATAGATTTGCTTATACAAATCTAGATTTACATCATTAAAATTCATACAAACATAAAACTGTCTTTTTTTGCCAGTGAAATAGACTTTTATTTTGAAATTCGTATCAATTCGTATCCGTTTAAGCGTTTGGTTCCGCGTACAGTTGCGAACTGTTGTATTAATATCTTAAAACATGGCTTTCCAGTGTCAGAGGGACAGTTATATGCAGGAGGTATGTGAACATGATGGAATTTAGCCATTTAATTGTTTGTTTAACGCCTGCGCAATGTGTAAGGCATAATATCTGTATGAATGACCAGGCAGACACTGTATGAATGATCAGGTTTGAAGACTATCAATGCAACACCATTAAAATGCGTTGACGTTTGCATTTCCCTTGTTTGTGTGTTGAGATCTGTCATTTTATGATCGAGTTCAAAAGGCGAGTTTATAAAATAATTATAATAACTTTTTAACCTTTGCATTATAATGCTTTACATTTTTCAATCTAATCTAATATTTATGTGGTCTTTTGGACCTCGCTGTATGAATGTTACTTAATCCATATCGATGGGTTAAAAAAGTTTAAAAAGTCATATTTTCTTTTACAGTTTGACACGTCTGTTGTGTCGTGTGAATCTGTGGAAGTAAAACTTGAAACGAACGGCAGGAAAGATAAAGTAAAGGGCTTTAACGTGAAGCTACAAGACACGATTCTGTTTCCCGAGGGAGGAGGTCAGGTGGGTCACGCAGGGGCTCGGTGTTTAGACATCTGATGAATGTATTTGTGACCCATGTCTTCTCTGTCACGCCCAGCCTGATGATCACGGCACGATTGCGGGGGTCCCTGTCCTGCGCGTGATAAGACAGGGTCCCGAGGCCGTGCATTTTATCATTTCTGCTCTAGAGAAGGGTCAGGACGTCCACATAAAACTGGACTGGCAGCGACGGTTCGACCACATGCAGCAACATTCAGGTAAGGAAAGAATGGGTGTCACTTAAAGGGGAATGTTGTCATCCTTGACTAACGCAGGTTGATTTTTGTGAGGAACAGAGTAAAATTTAACTGATTGTTTACTGAAAATAACAGATCCCAATCCAAATTTTTGTCAACACTTTTTAATTGAAGATCATAAAGATTGTACAGCTATGACAAACAAAAAGTTTTTTGCAGAACGGAAATTATTGCATGGTTAATACAGGTTTGACTGTACATAAATTATAACAACCATTTGTTTAGATCAGAGTTCAAAGTAACATTGTCATGTTATTGTGTTTATTTAGGACAACACTTGATCACAGCTTTAGCTGACACAATGTTTGGATACAAAACTACCTCTTGGTAAGAGTATCTGTCCAGAGCCATCGTAACTTAGTCATAAGAATTCCTGAAGAGTGATGCTTTTAAACTGCACTGTTGGGTATGTACTGACACAGGGAGCTTGGTCGTCAGAGAAGCAGCATTGAGCTGGACACAGCTGCAGTGAAGCCTGGAGAAATGGAGGCCTTGGAGGACATAGTGAATGAGAAGATCCGGGCTCATGTTCCCATCACTGTTCATCTCCTCAACATTGATGATCCTGCTGTAGAGAAGGTAAGTATGAGGCTGCAAAAATGAACCATAACAAAGTGTGTTTTATTTATATTTTGTTATATTGCAATTATCAAAACAAAACTCATGTTGCCGGTCACAACATAACTGCTGAAAACTCAGTGTCAACAAACCAAACCTCCCTGTTCCTCTGAACAGGTAAGAAGTCGAGGTCTTCCAGAAGATCATGCTGGACCCATCAGGATTGTTGACATTGAAGGTGTAGATGCCAACATGTGCTGTGGGACCCACGTTTCTAACCTCAGTCACCTACAGGTCAGTAGGTCATCTAAAGGTCAATGTAATCTCTCTATATATAATTCAAAGCTGTTCTGGTGTTTAATCACTTTAAACTCTGTCTTATTACACACTCTACAGGTTATAAAGATTCTGGGCACTGAGAAAGGCAAGAAAAATAAGACCAACCTGATTTTTTTAGCAGGCAACAGAGTGTTGAAGTATGCAGAACGGAGTTACAGCATTGAAAAGTCTCTGACAGGACTCCTCAAGTGAGTTTACATCATCTCCTGTAGTCTTACAGTCTACAATCCTGGTTTCTTCTCCTGCATCCAGTAATGTTTGGCCATGTGGTCTGTTAGAACAGGGGCAGATGAACATGTTGATGCTGTGGACAAACTACAGAAGACAGTCAAGCGTCTACAGAAGGTATAAGCAGCTAGAGAAACTCTTTACAAAAAAGCAGAATAACTTTGTTGCTTCAGTGACGAAGCATCACCTTGAGTGTGTTTTTTTACAGATTAATCTGACTGTCCTGAGGGAAATGGCTGTTCTAATAGCACAGAACTTTAAAAACAAACCCGGCAGAGGAAGCTTCTACAGCTTACACAAGTGTGTGACTAAAGCTTTCTTGTTAAACTATGTAAACAGACAAAATGTCTCTGAAAGTAATGTTCGCAAACCCCTTCTGTTATCCCATTCAATTTCTAAAGTAAAAAAATTGGAGAGCGAAATAGGTCTTGTTTTAAATCATCAACTGTTTACAGTTTAAAACAGTACGTTTTAGGCATCAGTTAAGGCCTAAAGTTCAAATTGTTTGTCTGACAATATGCGTTTTGTGTTTTTTTTTACAGCAAAGATGGTGATAATGAATTCATGAACATTATCGCAAATGAAATTGGATTCCAGGTAAACAGCATAGATAGATAATAGGTAATAGAATTTACAGGGCTGTTTCAAATGTCATTAAATCCACCTGTGAATATGTAACAGTGACTATTTATGATCAACAGACACAAGGGTGAGACCATTGTTGATGTACTTATTAAAGGCAGTTATATAACACTCAATGGCCCTGTGATCACAGAGTTTCTCAGAATAACTTGAAAGTGGTTATTAATGTGTGTTTTTATACTGCTGTGGAGGTGTTTTGGTCCAGATCTGCTTCTGCTCTGATTCATGAGGAAGTGTGTAGTGGTTGGAGATCTTATCTGTGTGTTTTTGTAGGACACTGTGATCTTCCTGACTGTAGGAGAGGAAAAAGGTGCAGGGCTGTTTCTGCTTGCAGGGCCTGAGAACATTGTAACTGAACTGGGCCCACGGTGAGGTTCTTTGATTGATCCTGTGAAACATTTATAGTTCTAACACAAGTCTCACATAGCTAATAAAAGTCTGGTCAGAAGTCTCTGTGTGTTGGTTGTGCAGGACTGTGCTGTTCACTGAAGCTCCAGCAGGTGACAGTCTTTTCAGGGTTTGCACAAGGTCCTTAAAGCTGCAGTCTGTAACTTTTGCTTCTCTATCACCATCTCTGTTTAAAGCGTAAAGTTGCTGATTACTTTACGTACTTTTCTATGCGTTTGTCAAAGTCAAATGAAGCCAAACTAACATCTCTGGACCTGACAGTTTAGTTTTTATTATTTTATATTCATTTTTCACCAAAAAAAGTTACAGATTGCAGCTGTATAAATCTAAGAAACGAGCACCACTAGAGAGAGTGAAAACAGTAAAACGTGAAACTGTGAAAGTGAAGATCGACAGACTCCATGATCATCACTTTATGCACCTTTAATTCACATGTATAGTCTGGTGTTTAAAGATCTGCTGTCATTTACAAATGACAGCAGATACATATTTTCCTGACTGCACAATTATAAATGTATTGGTAATTTTATATTTTAAATACTCTGTTTAATACTCCGTTTAATACTGTTTATGCAATATTGACTATACATGCGTAGGCACTGTGCATTTTTAATACAACAATGGTAAGTTGTGAACAAGTTCAATTATTTGTTAAGTAGTTATAAATGGTACATTTCAGCATGTTCCAAAATCTCCTAAATATAAATAATGATAAATATTAATTTATTAACACATTGCATCACATTGTGCTGAGAAACAAGTGGCTAAAAGAAGTTTTATAATGCCACATTTGACATGTTGTAAGGCACTGATCTTTGTAACACCACTTAGAAATAACATTTTGTGAAAGTATTAAATTAGCTGACATAGCAAATGATGCTTATTAAGTGTTTGATTTTCATTCAGTGTTGCCTGTAGCAACTGTACTTTAAAATGAATGTTTTGTTGTTTTGTGTCGTTGTGTTCAGAGTGTCAGAGCTGCTGCAGGGTAAAGGAGCTGGAAAGGCAGGACGTTACCAGGGTAAAGCAAACAGTCTGGTGAGGAGAGCAGAAGCTGAGGCTTTACTGCTGGAGCACAGCTGCAAACTTACAACAGGAGAGGAGTGATGGAGCCCAGCTGACTTCCAGACACACTTTCATATCTACAGCAGATGATCCAGAAACACATTCACACCTACAACAGATGAGTAGATGATACGTATACACACTTACAGCAGATCAGCAGATGATCCAGACACCAGGAGCAAGTGATTTGAACTACAGTGAATATTGTGATAGAAATGTAAAGAGAAATGATTGGACTTTATGATAGGTTACTATTGTACTATTATGTGTGACTTTACAGCAAACGGTGACATGTTTTGTTTTTGATATAGATATCTTTATAGATAGATTTAGATATCTAATTTATTAACACCATCTTAACCTAATCTGAAATAAACAGGTTCATTAATACAGTTTTGCTTTATGGTATTAATACAAACTCTTTATGGCTGACTGTTAGGCCTGTCAATCATTAGATGTGTGTTTAATAGTAATGATAAGAACATGTTACATCAGCAGACAAGATCGGTCAAGAACGCACAACAGAAGATCTAATCAAAATATAAGAGATGCTCTGTTGTAACAACTGTTTATGGTCCTGGATTGAGCGTCATGTTAACACGATTAAGGAACAATTCAAAAAGGAGAATCTAAAAGTTTCTTTTCAAACTATTTCTTTAAAAGTCACAAAATCACTTTGAAAATCAATCTAGATTTGTAGGGCAGTTCAAATTTATTAGTCTCTGCAATTGCCTGCAGATTTATTTTATTGGAGTCTGATCTCTACAAGTAAAATAAAGTTTAGCTATTAAAACAGACCTCTAATTGCATATTGATTATAAACATTGTGAATTTGCATAAAAAACTGTGTCTTTGATTTTTGTTTTCTGCCTTATGCATTACCTTAAGAACAGAATGTGCAACAGAAAACAACAAACAAGATATATTTTCAGTGTTTTATTAAAAATGACCTACAATTTTCCAAAAATAGAATATTACAGATGAAACAAAACATATACATCTTAGGGAGAACAAAATGCGTCTGTGTATAGATAGACACTTCTATTCTTTCAGTTCTCAAAAAAGAACTTCTTTTGTCAAATACGAGACCTTCTCTTGAAGATCAAAAGGATATAAGATAAAAATTCTATGTGTGAAATTTCATCTCACATGACAAATCCTGAACAATTCATGCAATATAACAGGGCTTAATTTAAACTTCAGTTATCAGCATTCCTGTCATTAAAATACAGGGCTTAAAACATTAAGCTGTTTGTGAGTTCAGTGTTCATCAGACTGATGGCAGAAGCTACTCTGTAGATGTTTCACAGTCTTGCAGTTCCTTCCCAGTTTAAAGCTGTTTCCTGGTCTTTGAGCCAAGAGCTCCAGATACGCAGTATGGGATAATGCTGACTGTGGCAAGAGGAACGGTGGCGCTCTTGCAGAAGGACAGAAGGTAGAAGAGAGCAGCTGTGTGTGTTGGAGGTTTGATGGAATCGAACAGATGGAGCAGGAAAAGAGAGGCAATTATACAGATGACCCGGACAAGAGCACTGCTGCTCTTCTTGCTCTCGGTGTAGAGCGGTGAGTGAAGGCCAAGTCCCAGACCAAACAGGGTGCCCATGTTTCTCAACAGGCTGGCAAAGGGTGTTGTGTCCATGTGAACCCAGGCTGGATCAATGCACCATTTCTGGGCTTTCTCCAGGGTCCACAGCAGATCCACACCCAGAATTTTCAGGAGCACATAGAAGGCCACCGCGAATGAGAGAAGAAATAGGGTGATGTTGAAGTAATTCTTCAGACTGGCATTGTAGATCCACTGCTGTCTGTTGAAGGCTTCTGCAACTATCATCCCTGGTAAAACAAGAACAAAACCTCATTTATACAATATCTGTGTTGAAGGTGGTTTTGAATACTATAAAAAAAACCAAATGTATGAAATGTACTGTGAGTTAAATTAATTTGTGTACCAGATGCAAAAAAGTTAATTAAACATTTAAAGGTGTTGTTCATCCAGAAAATAATGCACTAATATTGAATTACCCATGACTTGCTAGTTTCTATCTTTCAAGGTAATAAATATTTTACGAGATATATTTTTGTTTTGTTCCTTGCACAATGGCTGAAAAGCGCATGAGCTAAATGGTTCTCTAACACCCAAGATCTCCTAAGTTGTGCTTTCCTAAAGCTTTAGCTCCCCATCAGTTTTTATTGTATAAAGGAATTCTGATAAACTTAAACATAAAAGGTTGTACAGATTTGAAACGTGAGTAAATTATGTCAGGGCGAACTAACATTTTTTAGGTGGACCGGTTTTGTGAGATACTGACCTGTAATAACACCAGCAATGACCTGATGTGGAAAATGAGCTGCGATGAAGACGCGTGAGAGACACACACAGATCTGAACTGTCCAGAAGAGTGTCCAGAGTGAAGCACGCAGATACCTGATTCACAAACACAGGCATAAATCACACCATTAACTACACCATTACATTCACAAGCAACTCTGCTCTTTGTTTTGAATTTGAAAGCTGTCAATTTGCACTGCAATATTTGGAACCCTAAAGTCATCTACTGTGAAGTACTCTGAATCTACTCTGCTGTTGTCCAATAATTTAAAGGGACTTACAGGTTCTTGGATGAAGGTTTTTGCTTTTGGCTCAGCATTATGGCAAGAATGGAGGTGACCAGCGTGTAGTAAACACCAGCAGCACCCATAGCATGACCAGATGGACTACCTGCATTAGGAAATGAATGATTAAGGTGAGTGCTCTTCTGATGCAGAGTAATAAGGTCTCAAGAGGACTACAGTGTGTCTGTTACGCACCTGGGCCGGTCTCACAGGTCATGGGGTATTGCTCAATGTGAGGGGCAGAGCTGTTGCTGTAGTAGGACGTTTCATGGACCCACCAATATGGACGTTCTCCAAACAAGATCCTTCAAAAGCAACAGTCAACAGTATATTATCAGAATTCAGTTAAACATGACAATAAAAACATGACAACAAAATTTTTCTAAATGTAGGACTATGTTTACCATTTGAAGACTAGATTTAGCCAATCTCCAATCACAGCCACCCAAATGAGCTTGATGCCCACAGATTCTTTTAGATGGAACCAGATGGGAAAGAAGATGAAGAAGGTGTTTCTCAGATCTGCTGCAAAGGAGACGAACAGAAACCAGCCCTGGGCATCTTTGTAATGTGTTTGCAGGTATTGGGTGCTGCTCACCCCAAACCCATGCAGTGAGTCCATCACAGCATTCATGTTCAGATATTCTCTAAGACAGTTTCTCTCTTTGCTGAAGAGCGAGTGAGGTTGATCATTCTCCGCCTGCCTCTGCTTTTATACCAACAGCCCACCAGCACAACGCATGGACAGAACGATCTTTGAACCTTGAGCACATGTGTAATAAAACACAGAGGAGAACAGAAAACCCCCGTCAGAGTTAAGAGTGTGTTTGTCCAAAGATAACACACAAACAAGTTCAGGAGAGAAGAGACGCAGAAAAGACGATGAACTCCTGTGACATCACTGTTAACTGGCTACTGTTTTTCAAAATAAATCTTTAATCCTTTTAGTACACAGAACTTCTGTCTGAATGGTTTATAAAATGCAGGTTATGAAGGAATCTCATGATAATCTTACACGAAGCTCACAGTTTTATACCAGAAGTGAAATAAACAATTTTGCATACAGCAAACAGGACTTTTTAAATTCTTTATTTTAAGCACATATTTAATTGTTTGAAATTTATCATGATTTATGATATTACAATGTGTATATAATGTATATTTAAATATAATTAAATTTATAATAAAACAATTGTTGGATGAAAAATTACTAAATCACCCTTTCATTTGAATTTACCTATTAGAGGATCTAAAACAAACAAAATTTGTATGACTGATATATTTATTTGCCTAGTCATTTTTTTTAACTTAAGTAGAACTAGGCCAAACGGTTCAGAAGCGTCCTGTTTAAAATTCCTGAACTACTGGAAATATATCACCGTTAGACAGACATTCTTTTAACTGCTGCTTACTGCTAGTATTGAACTGCATTGTTTACATGTGTGTTACATAAATACACAAAACTCTTTGCCAGGATGTTGGACTTCGTATTTGTACACTTCCCTTTTCCACTTTGTACAAGTCAAAAGAACCCACATCATATTCTCAGACAGGACTTATTCACACCTCACATTTTCATGATATTCTAGTACTAAAACATGATTGGGTCTCTCAGGGGCCTCTAGACCCTGTCAAATCAAAAGAGTCCAATAAAATTAAACAGCTGTTAAAACAAGATGCACACTTTCAAAATGTGCAATAAAAGTAGAACATTTTGTTTTAACACAGAGTTCTGAATACTGACACAAAACAAAGTCACACATCAGGACAAGAAAATTTTATCAGTAAATCAATTAAATCTATGAGGTTGTTTTTACTGCCCACCAGTGATTGAAGATCATCACTATCAGTCACGGAACGGGCAGATCTATGACAATTGTGTCATTAGCATTAAAAGTATCACTGTAAGACATCACAGTGACATCACAGCACATATCTGAAGTTAAAACCAATCATTGTGTCACTCATTATTTCATCAGTGTTTGCCCATCACAGGGTTAAAGGTCATGAGATGTGAGGGTTCCTGAGTTCTCCTGTAGACCTGCAAACAAAACCAACTCTAGCCTTGAATAAAGTCCAACTAGAACAAGCCTGTCAGTCTGCCTCTTTATCTCCAGTCTGATCTTCAGTCCTGTGCTTTAGTGACCAACCTGATCTTAGCCTGCAAAGATGGACCTGCTTCACAGCTGGGGCGTGAATATAGCTGTCCACTTGCAGACAGAACACCAAAACTCTGGGAATCTGTTTCAATGGGTCTCCTCAGCGGCTGATCTACACACAACCTTCTTTGTCTTTTTTCCCATTTGGTTTCATCTGCGGAGAGATGTGGGCATCAGGCTCATCTGGGTGGCTGTGGTTGGAGATTGGCTAAACCTCGTTCTGAAGTGGTGAGATGCCCTTTGGCTTTTGCATACTTAACTAAACACACTGTAGATAGTGTTAGTGTCACCTAAAGATCTACTTCTGTTCTTAAAAATGATTTCTGCTGATGATAAATACAGTCTACTTACAGGTTGTTTCAGTCATTAAATAATATTTTTGATTGTAATAAAACCTGTTTACCACCAATGCAACAAACATAATGTGATTTTTGTTAATACGAGTTTCCATAAATTGTAAATGCCAAAATAAAGCTTTAAGAAAATGCATTACATAAGCGTTTTAATTAGGCTACTGGCATTAGGACTAAACTGACAAGATTCCAGTGACTTTATATCAAAGTGGCTTTTCACATTATATTCTCAGGGTTTTATTTGGTGAGCGACCATACTGGTGGGTGCAGGAGACCAAGTTTTATGGTCCTATGAAACATCCAGAATTGAAACAGTTCCCCATAACATGTGAAACTGGACCAGGTATATTTGTAATTATTAAATCACTCACTGGGATATTTTATTGTAATATGGTCTGTTGCAGCACTCTTGATCTGTTTCTGTCAACTGATTTCCATTTGGAGTGTCAATGCCCCTCTAATGAATCATTTACTCTCCTGACCACCCTATGGTAATAGTAACTAACTGATTGTGGCTGCAATTTATGCCAGTCTCTTTTCTAATATGTCAGGTGTAAATGGCCCTGGTTATCAATCTGTTCTAGGTCAATGGTCATTTTAATGAAGTCATTCAGATTTCTTACTAGTAATATAACACATATTGCTGCCAATTGTCCATTCATATTTACCTGGATTATTACACTGGACCCATTAAAATGATCATTAATAACCTGACCATTGTGCATCTCTGTAATTTGAATTGTATAGACGTGGGTGTGAATATTTGGCATTGGTTTCCATGCTGTCAGGGGTTTGACTATCTATAGAGAGAATAGTATAACACCAAAAAACATTTTTCACACTATGAATTGGCACTATTATGAGTTCTGTTGTCTATATGGGTAAAATACATATCTGTTTCAATGCACTGCTAATGTTTGTCTGTTTCAGGGAGCCCATCGGGTCACGCCATGGGCTCTGCTGCGGTTGGGTATGTGATGGTCACAGCAATGCTTTCTATTGCTGCAGAAAGAAAAATACCTGCTCTAGGCTACAGGTGAGACTAAAGCAACAAATCCAGATCTCTGCCTGGATAATCACAACAGGGCAACTGCTTTAAGGATTTACATAAGAATATCCTTGTTGTGCTGTGTTTCAGGAATGTTTCACATTCTGTCTGATATTAATGTATTATATTACACCTCACAGTAATATTTAATGACCTGTGACATGTTTTGTCATCACATCTGACAGTAGTGTGTTACATCATTTCTAACTGTAATGTATCATATCACATCTGACAGTAGTGTAATGACTGTAATGTCTGCTTTCAGGTTTTTACAGATTATACTTTGGATGCTGTTGGGTTTTGTGGAGTTACTGGTATGCATGTCAAGAGTCTACATGGCAGCCCATTTTCCACACCAAGTTATCAGTGGAGTTGTGTCAGGTAGGTATCTTCTTTACTAATATATAAATAATATACCTTACAGTGTTGTATGTTGCTTCCAAATTCTCAAAGCTGTTGCTCCTTTCTTCACTCATCAGGAATAACTGTGGCAGAAATATTCTCCAGACAGCAGTGGATCTACAGTGCTACTCTAAAGAAGTACTTCAGCATCACTCTGTTCCTACTGTTCTTTGCGGTGGGCTTCTATGTCCTGCTCAAATTTCTGGGTGTGGATTTGCTGTGGACAATGGCAAAGGCTCAAAAATGGTGCATTAATCCAGACTGGGTCCTTATGGACACCACCCCCTTCGCAAGCCTTCTGCGGAACATGGGCACCTTGTTTGGTTTGGGGTTAGGCCTTCATTTGTCACGCCACAACAACAGCAATAAAATCAACAGCGCCCCCTTCAGGTCAGGATGTATTTGTGTTTCATTGGTACTCCTGCAGCTCCTGGACTCCATGACATTCTCCTCAAACAACAAATTACTCTTCTACCTTCTGTCATTCTGCAAAAGCGCTGTTGCTCTGCTGGTGCCCACTGCACTTGTTCCAACTGCAATTTCTTGGATTTTTCATACAGGTAAACATGAAAAGGGGATGTAACTCAATGTAGTTCAAATGTTGCTAAACATTTTAAAATGGTAAATCATAAAATTTGGTTGATGCAACCACTAATGCATAGTTTCAAGTCAAATATCTAGGTCAGTAACATTTTTTATTGCACTGATGTTGTGCGCTCTTTAAAAATACCTCAGTTTAAAAAAAATGCAAAATTATTATTGCACCTGTTGATTCTGCTGTGATTTATATGGTTAATATTTGTGTCATTGTCTATATTAGTATACACTGATTGAAGAGCTGACCTAATGGACTGCCAATACTGTGCCAAAACCAATAATGTAGTTATATAAAAATTAAATAAAAAATATTTAAAATTATTTTAAAATCAGTTTAATTTAACTGATCATGCGGTAGTTTAATTTAAATTTAAAAGTCATTTAAACTGCCAAGACCATGTTTCCTAAAGAGTTTACAGATACAGTTACAGTTAGCTACTCTAAGGAGCTATTAAGTAATTGTCTTTGGTCTGCATTTAAAGTTATGTAGACTGATTCCAAAGAGAAAAACTTTTAAGATTGACTTGAGGCTTTGGCTGTAATAATCATCACAAATTGTACAGGATTACTTGATCTTGTTGTTGGTCTGTTTTAAATTAAAAGATATCCACATTTTATCATTTGGTACATGCTTTTATTCAAAGTACCTTACAAATGAAGAAACATCACAAGCAGGTTGTAAGCAGTATTTAAATTATGACACCTCCCATGTTATCTTGTTATCTTTGGTTTTAGGAGGCTGGTTCATTCACTAAATCACTTTCATTCAGTTTTTGTGTTCAAAGGTCTCCCAGTCATGCTCTGTGCATCAGGCACATTAACCACATGTTCTGTACATAGTTCTGCTGACTGCTGCTATTGAGATTCAAACCAGTTATTGTACCATTAACCTACAATACTTCCCAGTCTAATTATTTTACGTAAACACCTAGATCTGCTTATGTAAATACTAGTTTTCATACCAAAATCTTTTTATAAGTTGCATTTTATAAGGTACAAAGATCTTTTTTCTATGCAAAATATCTGTATCAATTTTTTATATCAATTTTCTTTTGTATGTAATTTCTGTACAAAATGTATGTATACAAAATGAAAATTGTAATATAGACAGAATTCCTTTGAAAATGAATTTGAAAGTATAAGGTAAATGTTGTAACTGAGGGTACTAAAGTGATTGTACTAAAGTGCTTCTTTTCAGTTTTACTTTTATTGTATGGTGTTTTTGCAGATTAGTTGCTATTAAAATATTAAAATAAAAAGTTTATCTTTGCTTTCTGTCTGATTTATGCAAAATGTATGTATTTGCATAATTAAATATTTTACTTTATTCACAAAGAATAATCTTTATCCTGTGGACTCAATTACATATTAACCAGCTTTGCCTAGTTTTCTTGAACTGTCTTCTATACATGCTTAAAATTAGTTAGGTGTAAGAGGCCAAAGGGCAGAACATTTTGTTTATGCGCTGAGGGGAGAGCAGCTTATTACATCACTGACTGCACAAACAGCCTTATCAATGTTTTTCTCTCCTCACTGAAGGTTACATGTTGAACGTGCGCCATACAGCAAGGATCTGTCCCAAACAGTCTACAGGTGTAAAAGAACTAAGAAAGTATTCTTAGTTAAAGTAACTAATGAAATCAAGAGACTGTGGAGGTTTTATCATTATAATAAGTCATTAAGACAAACAAAGGTAAATCACAATTTTGCAAGCCTCCAAGACATCCTGAAGATAGTTAAACTGAAACATAAAACCAATTCTGAACTGTTAATCTTTAATTCTGCAGAGATCATTGACTCAAATCAAGCTCCGCCCATCATCATTTATGGATGTTATTAAAATACAAGTAAAACTTAAAGTAAATTAAAAAAAGTAAAACTTTCCTTATTTGTCCAGAAACAAATAATATTGTTGTATAGTGTGTGAAATATAAAAACTCAGAAATAAAATAAAGAAAAAACATTTAAAAGGTAGGAAAACAAGAAAAGGTTGTTAATCAAATTCATTCATAATAACCACGTAATGCCTTCCTGAACTGTTTCTTCCCCTGAACAATAATTCTTATCACTGCACGATGTGAGTAAATCTCTTCCTCTATGCACACAGATAAACCAGATCTGTCCAATCAACTTAAATCATACAAGCAAGTCAGTTGGAGAGAGAGGCAAGTTAATGACTGCTTGACCTGTTTCCTCTCTGCTGCATGAATAATCAGTCATAAAATACACAAACACACATACACACACAGTTGCCCTGGGTTGAGGGGTCACCTCTTCAATTGACGTAACTGAAAGAAGGATGGCTCAACACAGCTCCGTCAAAAGTGTTGAGCAACATCTGTCCATGACTGTCACACTCAGACCTGCTGTGCTTACACAGCTTATACAACAAACAACAGGTGAGTCCACATGATTTGCTTGAATAAACTGGTTTCATTTTAAAAAAGCAATATATTTCATGACTTCAAGAAAACATTTAGCATAATTTATTTGCCGGTGTCACTTCTATTGACATTTTGTTTGCATGAATTAAAATCAATGTTAATTTTGCCAATGTTAATTTAATTAAAATACTTTTTGTGGCCATGGAGATTTCTTTGTATGAACTTCAAATATCCACACAGACAAATCAAAGTATATAACTGACAGACCTTTAATGTAGAAAAACACATATACATACAACATATGACAGTAAATCAGTACATTTTGTGTATTGTTACTTTCTTTAACAGCATGTGTAGAAATTAAATACACAAAGTCAGATTTTGTTTTATACAGGTCGAAAACATTGTTGTAACACAAAAGAAAAAAATAAAAATTACATTTACACATCACATACATTAAAAGCTATTTTCAACTGCCCAACCAACAAATGCCAACTAACATCAACACAAAATCAAACAAAACGAAATATCCTGATATCCTTTACTGTCAACATTAACATGTTTAAAACTGCACTGTGAAGCTTTGGTTTGGGTGATGTTATTTAACTCAGTCACTCTGTAAAGAATAAAACATACAATTACACGGGAATGAATGATCAGAATAATTGCGAAACTGTGCAGTATTGTTTCAGACACTTACCAGATCGTCCAGATCATCCATGGCTGGTGGTTCTCCCTTTCTCTTAACGTCATTCAGCATCTGTTTTTCAAATCACTTACTTAGACTTACATTCTTATATTAAACTGATGAATTTATTTTGGTTACACAATAATACACTACAAAGTCCTGTGTGATTTTGTGATACACTAACAGTTATTTGCATCATTCACCATGAATAGATGAAGAAACTAGTCACTTACATCTATGTACTGCTCATATTCTGCCATACCATCTTCTTCCTCATGTTCCCAATCTCTCCAGTTATCAAAGTCAACTAACAACCATGCTGGCTGCAAAAGGGTCAGACACAACAAACAGACAGACTCGTTTTTAACTTGAACACTTTTTAATTAAAGTTCCAGTTTGAAATGATGTTGATACCAATTCTACAAGCAGAAATCCCACCCAACTCTATAAGGTTAGTCATCATTACTTTGGCTGTATCTTTCTGGAGTCTGGGCCAGGCCACATTTTCCTTGACCTTTCTTATCAGCAAATTAATAGTACGGTCAAGCACCTTCTCCCTTGAATCCTAAAAGAGCAGCACAAAAGATCTCAGCAAAGCCATAGAAACATAGACGTCACAATATGTCTGATAACTACTGTAGAAAGTCCTGTCACCCAGGTGGTTTTAACCCTTACTTCAGTATAGCAAAATTAAACCAATGTCTGTTAAAAAACAATGGATTACTTCCACAGAACACAAACATTATCATTTGTTTTATGTATGTATACATTCAGTGCCCCCTGGAACACACAACACAGACAACACACCCCAGAAATGATAATTTACTTACATGCCTGAAGACTCGGTCATAAAACTCAATCTCATTGTAGATATCGTTGTCATCGACATCTTTACAGCTGAAAAATAAAGATAAAGTATTATTATTTAACTCATGTTGTTCTGCTTGTAGTTTCTATCTATACTAGTTTAGGTGGAGCAACTGGATTTGGTGTTTTGGCACTGCTGAAGAAACAGATTATAAAAGACTTTAGGGCAAGAAAAGCCCAAATTTCAATCTCATTCTTTCACAAGAAACATTAATACTTAAAACAAAGCAATAATCATACATTAAAAAACAAACAAACTTGATACAATGATTACTCTTTATTTTCTCACCAAAGAATAACTTTGGTGTCCTGGATGTCTATCTGAACATCTTTAGGGTTTTGTACCACAAAGTTGATAGTGATGTACTTCTTTCGGTCATACCACAGTGTCCTGGCTGGTTGACTTAATAAAACACAAAGGATTTCATGTTGGTATTTTCTATAAACAAAGCTTTAAATTATTTTCAATACAATGAGCAAATTGTTTAATTGAAGTTGTATTTTAACTGAAAAAATCACATGTACTCTTCTAAAACACTAGCATGCGTCTTCTTTGATTAAAAAAAACAGTCATGTTTACACCTACCAATTCTCCGGTCGAACAATCTTTGGCATCTTAACTTTTTGTAGAGTGGAACTGCTCTTCTTATAATTGTTTGGAGTGATTTTTTTAGGTAACGTGGTCTCAACACATACAGAAGTCAGAATTTAAAGCTCAGTGTCTGTGTGGCTGGTTGGCTGAGTAAGTGACTCTATTTTTAGGAACGACGGTATCAGCTGCTGGGACAGGAACATACCACTGCCCTCCCCTTGCTCTTCTAATTTAAAGGGGGTGGTGGAACACTCGGGAAAACCACACTGTTTTCAGCCCATGCCCAAAACAAGACACTCACATACAACCTTCCCCCACCTGAGGAGGGGTGAGAATCTACCAGAAGTGTTAAAGCATAAAGAAGAGCAACAATTCTCAGTATTATTTTATGAAGATATTTTTTACAAACATTTTAAAATTATTTAAGTGTAAAATAACTGTAATGTCTAATAGAATTTAATTAAACATACAAACACCCAAAACCTTAAAAACTGAGTTTCTTAAATTTGCCAAATATTTTTTGCAGGAGCTAGTGAGGTTAAACTGGGTGTTGGGGTGTAGTGTAGCTTCTGGTATTTCTCACAGAGTTCATCTAAATCAAACCAGTGTGATGTAATGGTGACCCCTTCATTAGAGATTAGCCAACGTGGTATAAAGATTATAACAATACAATGAACAACTCAACAAAAATCTACATTTGTTAGGCTGAATTCTATAGGAAACAACTGCATTTTCCTTGTTTCCTTTATTTGCATTTTCTGTGGTCAGTGGAAATCATGCTTTTTATATATAAAGTATATAAAATCACCTACTACAGAAACTTTAACTACAGAAGTCAAAGGTGTTGTTATCTACAATAATAAGCTAATAAAATGACACGTTGATAACAGTAAAGGTCTATTTTACTTTCATAATTTAGTTTTTATTTAATTTTCAGCATGTAGGCCTATTGCTGATTATATTAACCCAAAGCCAAATTTGCTATGTGCTGGTAAATTGTTCACATTACAGTGACATCCACAAACTAAAATCCCGTTTTCAATATTTAAACATAAAAACGAGCATATGCCGGGGTTACTTTAAGAATGAAGCAACGCGGCCTTGTCGAGTAAGAGTTACGTCACTTCCGCTCTGCTGCGTTGTGGCGCGAGTCGCGATAGAATGAACAATTGACGGGACACAAACACACAGATTTTGCTTTACGTATGCTATATTACACCAGATAACTATAAACAACACAGTGGTTAGTTTGCCTGCAGCTTTGACTGTGTGAAGATTGTGCTTGTGTTGATCTGATGCCGCGCAGGAAGGTGAGAGAGAATGTTCTTAGCGCGCGTTAGCCGCTAGCTCACTGTGTGCATTTATTTTGTGGATAAAAGTCTGTTTTCTTTTGATAACATAAAAGTTTTTTGTTAGCGCTATTAGCATCTACCGTTTCAGCGCATTATGGGGAAAAATAGTCGAACTGGTTTTAAATGTCCTTGTTTTACATGAAAGTGTGACTAGTTAGCCCGAGGTAAGACCGGCGCATGAAATGAAAACAGATGCGTGATATTGAAATTGTTATTTATGATTAATGTATGTCTTAATATTATGGAAACAGAGCTAAAAGAAGCTAAAGACACAAATAGTCGCTGCTGGTCTGTTTTTTTTCTGTAGCAATCATATGCATGAATTACACGCTAAAATTGGGTATTATTATTATTATTTACAGTATAATTATCTATACGTATAAGTGATGTAACTGTTTAACATTATGTTTATAGAGATCAATGTTATTAGTAGTTTCCTTTGTGTATGTGGTGATGATTGTAGAGAACAGCAGGCAGTAGCTCAGATGGCACTGCTGACTCTGACGACTCTGGAGAACATGAGAAGACGGACAGCTCCCACAGTGAAGCCACTCAGCGCAATAACAACACCCGTATGACCCGAGCATCGCTACGGCTGAGTCAGAGCTCACAAGGTATAAACGCCACAGGAACACAGTTCCTGGAACTATTGACCTAGCTGAGCTGTGCTGTAAGTTTCTTTGGATAAGTGTCTTATTGACTAACAAGTTCTCACTATACTCTAAATGTTAATACTTAATTTTGTGGGTTCCGCATGACTCTTGACCACTTTAGAAATAGTCAAATGTTAACTCTGTTTGTCATCCAGATGTCCCAGCAGATGTGAAACAGGCAGCAGAGAGAGATGAGTCTCCACCCAGGACGCCCACAGGAAATGCCCCCTCTTCTGAGTCAGACATTGACATATCCAGCCCCAACGCATCCCACGACGAGAGCGTGGCTAAAGACCAGAAAGATTCTGGCAGCGATCCCTCTCATCGACCGAAACGCCGCCGCTTCCACGAGAGCTACAACTTCAATATGAAGTGCCCCACACCTGGGTGCAATTCTCTGGGTAATCGCTTCTTTAAAATGAATTGCCTTCTGCAGCTGTTTAATCAGTCAGTGTTAATGGTTTAGAAGGACATAATTAAAAAAACAATGTTAGTTGTGCTTTAGAACCTTTTAAACTGTTTTAATGATATTTTTCCTGGCTGTTTTGCAGTCACATTTAAACAGTTTATTGCTTCATAGTGTTCTTAATTTCAACTTGCACAGGGCATTTAACTGGGAAACATGAGCGACATTTCTCCATATCTGGCTGTCCACTCTACCACAACCTCTCAGCAGATGAATGCAAGGTGTGTTAGTTACTTATTTTCCTTTTTTTATTTTGTGTTCATTTAACAATTATAAGAGGTTATCGGCCTCCACTGCCTCCAGCCCCAAAATGTGTCAACAGCTTGCCAAAAGATAATTGTCTTGTGGCTGTTGTTAAGTTGTATTTTAAAGACATGTTAAAATAATTGTCAAGCATTGGTCATGTATACTTCTGCATTGTTTTTTCTTATTTGTGCTGTATTGTTTGTTTACCGTTTTGAGCAGGTTAAGGCCATTGAGCGTGACAAACAGGATGAAGAGCGCAGTCAGGGCCAGAACGAGGAGAACAGACACGCTACTCGACATCAGGTGCTTCACCAGCTCAACATACACCACCCAATAAATTGTTCTCAAGAGTTTTCATGTATTTTAAATGTATACATGCTTTTGTACAGAATAGACATGCATGGTAAATTAAAGGGCCATTGCCACGTCATTACATTTGTAGGAGAAGAGTCCAGCAGAGCTCTTGCTAGGGCAGTTATGGTCTACTGGTTAAGGAGTCGGGCTTGTAATCAGTAGGTTGCTGGTTTGATTTCAGTGCCGGCATTTAGCAACTGAAGTGACCGTGAGCGCCAATCCTCTGATTGCTCCCCAGGTGCTACAGTGACACCTGCCCACTGTTACTGGTGTGTGTGATCATGACTTGCATGTCAATGCAGGTCACATTTTGGTTATGGGTAACCATAACTGACAAAAACAAGTCATTTTCACTTTAAATCTTGTGCTTCTTTGGGACATTCTGACTGATGGTTTTGCATCTATGGTTGATGCTTGTCATCCTAATATACCATTAATTATTGTGAAGCATAATATTAATATGCATTGCTTTTCCTTAGGCTCCAACTCCGAGACAGGTTCGATACAAGGAGAAAGTCATGGAGATGAGGAAGAGGAGGGATTCGGGTCTGACAAAAGAGCAGAAAGAAAAATATATGGTAATGATGTTATTCTAAAATCCACATGTTTATTATGTAAACTAAATTAAATATTTGTCCATGTTAGCGTTATTTTTGTTCTTAACAGTTAATATCATGCTGAATGTGATGTCTTCTCATGATGTTTAATACTGTTCTGTTTCTCTACTTCAGTATTATGTTCTATCCTGTGTTAACATATTATTTGTTATTGTATCAGGAACACCGTCAGACACACGGAACCACGCGAGAACCTCTGCTGGAGAACATCACCAGTGAATATGACCTGGAGCTCTTCAGAAAAGCCCAGGCACGGGCATCAGAGGACCTGGTATGAACCTCGCCCTTCTGACAGAGTGTGACAGATCAGAGAAAGTCTTTGGTTGCAAGTGACATGACAAATGTGGTGACTTGAGCTCATTGAATGTTCTGTCTTTAGGAGAAACTGCGTCTCCAGGGTCAGATCACTGAAGGCAGTAACATGATCAAAACTATTCTTTTTGGTCGCTATGAGCTGGACACCTGGTATCACTCCCCCTACCCTGAGGAATACGCCCGACTGGGGCGTCTGTATGTCTGCGAGTTCTGCCTTAAGTACATGAAGAGTCAGACCATCCTGCGCAGGCACATGGTATGACGTCCCACACACAGTGGAAAACGCAATGAAACTCAATATTATTCAGTTCAGTTTTAATGAATCTTTCTGACAGCTGTTTTGTGAATTCCTATGATGTCAGTTGGTAGCTTTGCTGAATGAACATTTGTGTTTGGAAAATGTTATACATTTTCATGTGTGTTTGTGAACAGGCCAAATGTGTGTGGAAACACCCCCCTGGTGATGAGGTCTACAGGAAAGGTGTCATCTCTGTGTTTGAGGTTGATGGAAAAAAGAACAAGGTGTGTTATGGCTAAAATCAGCCCACAGTTACTAGAGGTGTTTGTAAAATGCATAATGTTATTTTTTGTCTTTATATTAAACACTTTGGTGACACAGTTATGTTTATGTTCCTGAACTACAGATATATTGTCAGAACTTGTGTTTGCTGGCCAAGCTGTTTCTGGATCATAAAACACTGTACTATGATGTGGAGCCCTTCCTGTTTTATGTCATGACTGAAGCTGATAACACAGGGTGTCACCTGGTGGGCTATTTCTCAAAGGTAAAAGCTGGTTTTGAATGTTTCATTTTACAAATAGTTGCAGTAAGTAGTATGTGCAATTGATACAGATACAATATTAAAATGAATAAAATGAGAGGGTCAATAGTGTGTTTATTGATTATATGTTGTTTCAGTAAAACTGTAAATGATCAGATACTTATACAGATACACATTAAGATTATTTTATTATACACATGAAACCTAAACTGCATTCTAATTCTTACATCTGATTCATGCCAAATTTGGTGCATTTTGAGAAAAAAATGTCTTAAAGTCTGTCTTTTCTCTTCTTAAAAAAACAGATGCAAATTTAACAGCCTTTATAAAAGATTGTACTTTTGTTTTTACAATCCAGCCCAAGACTTTGATATTTCTCTGTCCACACTGACTGACCTGCTCCTGTTTCTTTTGTACAGGAGAAAAACTCTTTCCTGAACTACAATGTCTCTTGCATCCTAACTATGCCACAGTATATGAGGCAGGGCTACGGCAAGATGCTGATTGATTTCAGTGAGTACCTGTCAAGCATTTACGTTACTGTCTGTATGACATCATATTAAAGTGATTTCAGACAGTTCTTACTCCTCCAAGTGTGGTTCACAATCTCTGGTTGCCATCTTTTCAGGTTACCTACTGTCCAAAGTGGAAGAAAAGGTGGGCTCTCCTGAGCGCCCCCTGTCGGATTTGGGCCTCATTAGTTATCGCAGCTACTGGAAGGAAGTGTTGTTGCGTTATATGTACAACTTTAAGGGCAAAGAGATCTCCATCAAGGGTAAAATTAGCTGAGCTATCTGTAAGCAGTATTGGAGACATTCTGTAGGGCTGTGGGTTAATATGTTTCTCATGTTCAGAGATCAGCCAGGAGACTGCAGTCAACCCAGTGGACATCGTCAGCACTCTGCAATCACTTCAGATGCTTAAGTACTGGAAGGGGAAGCATCTGGTCTTAAAGAGACAGGTATCAGAATAATTCATCTGTGTCTGTGATCCTAAGAGCTTTAAAAGAGACGCAACACTTTTATAATTTATTGTTGCTCTGTAACCTAGAATTATTCTGCTTTCCTGTTCATTTGTGTATCCAAATTATTTTTTTAAATTAAGTTTAATCACCTCTGATGTGCATTTTGAAGGCTTTAATTTTAAGAAAATTAAAAAAATTATTTGGTAAATGTTGTACTCTATGTGTATATATAGATGTTAATGTAACAATATACATTCCTGATTGAATTTCACTGTATGAAACTGTTTTTTGTTTCTGAATGACAGGATTTGATTGATGAGTGGAAGGCCAAAGAGACCAAAAGGGGCAACAACAACAAGACCATAGACCCCAGTGCTCTGAAATGGACCCCACCCAAAGGAACCTAACAGACTCTATTCTTACATATTATACTTTTGCTATCGAGTCTTTTTATGACATTGAATCTATCAATAATGTCTTTTGCAATGAGGTGAGCTGTTTGTGTCATTTGTTTTTTATGTGCCCTTTGTAACTTTGAAATCACTGGCTTTTGTTTTATACAGTGCTATTTATTTTTGAACTCATGTTTCAGAATGTTTCACCGGCAGTAGTTTCTTTCCCCAGCATAATTTGTTTTAACTGTTTGTTTTTTTTTTTAGCAGAAAACTAGTAGAATGTTGTGAAAATATCAGGGCCTTACAAAGCTGTTTAGATTTCAGTCTGTTAAATATACGTTCCTTATTCTCCTCAGTCGTTGGGTTTGTTTCTTGTGTTAAAAATTTCTGTATGTGTCCATTTTAACGGCAGAGATAGACAAACACCGGTCATCTTTGATAAATGTTTTATTTGGTCACATTTGGTATCTTCAGTGTTTACTTATTTAAAATAACACTGTTCTCAGTGTGGCTATCTTTTTATATAGATGTCTGGTCTTTCTTTCATCATCAGTAGTGCTGCAGCCTGTTCCAAACCTCCTGCAGATCTGAAGTATAAAGAAGAACATGCTTTCAGTCTTACTCTCGCACACAGTTATGAAGTGGATGCACATTAAATGTCACACCTCCTTGTTTGTTCAGGTCTGCACAGTTCTCCATTGTTGTGCTGCTCTCTGCAAGAGTTTTTGTCACAGGACCTGCAGGTTGATAAGTACAGTGTTATGCCTCAAATGACCTCTTACTATTGTTAGGGGCTGAGACTTGGGCTAAATGAACTGGCACATTAAACTGGTGTATACAGATAAAGTATAGAGTATTTTCTGCCATACCTGCTGATCTCTTGCCCATGAGTCCCACAAACATATCACCCTTGTGTCCTAGAGAAAAACAGTTTGGTTAGAAGAAACTTAGTCTCTGGGACTTGAGACTAAGAGACTACTTGAGACTAACTTAGTCTCTGGGAAATGCATTTCACTCCAAATTTACTCACTTCTACGATCCATAATTCTCAATGGCTGGAGGATCTCTGGCACAACAAGAAACAGGATTTAGGAGGAACGTTTGTGTCAAAGGTGTCATTATTCAGGGTAATGTAAAGGTCAGATACTGTACTGAAGCGTGTAATACATCATGCATGATGTCAGTCCATACACATGAACTGTATGCACCCTCATTTTTCAATTCAAATTCAGTATTTCCTTATGTGTTTTAAATGAAATGGGAAAAACAACCTCAGACTTTATAGTAAATATAAGCATTTTGTTGCAACGTACTAATAATTACTATTCAAGAAATCTAACCAGACATCCGATTTCATTATCTCTTAAATATTACTGTGTGATAGAAAAGAGGTCATTTATCATTTGTAAATTTGTATTTTCTTTTGTTTTCTGTTTTGGTAAATGCTGTACCCGAACATTGTATTTTCTATATTTTTAATTTCTATATCTCAGAGAAACAAATCATGAAATCTTACCAGAACGTTTACCCATTAGCCCATAGAACTGGTGAGATTTAGATCTCTTGAGGAGACCAGCGAGTTTCTCTTGCACTGGTTCATCCTACAACGTCCAGAAAACATTTGTGAATGCGGAAGAAATATTCGGAATCACTCTAAACATTTAAAAAGCTAATGTTAAGACTTGCCTAGCATAGCAAAACGGTTTAATTTATTATTTTAATGTACATGCATAATAAAAATTATGCATCTGTTTTAAAAAAAATCCATTAAAAAATGACAAAAACAAACTCACCCCCCAGTTATCTGAAATCCAGTCCTCCCTGTTCAGAGTGAAAGAAAAACTCTGGACACTGTAAACAAGAACGGTGATCATCAAAGCTGACAGTTTCCAAATCTCCATATGGAACAAAAATGATCAATAAAACTTTACTATTTAGAATGAGCCTAAATACAGAGTTCAAAGAATAATGAGAAAGATGCTAAAATGAAGAGAGTGTTTCTCCCGGTCAATATCGTCTCTTTGGTAGCAAGGGTTTCTTCTGGATTCTGAGCTCTTTGTGTCTTCTCGCACATAGTGGTGGCTGCATTTATAGACATACGACTGTTCTCCCCTCCCAGACCCCAACATGCCTCTCATCTGTACCATCACGAGTTTATCACCAAAAATTACTCTTGACTTAAGTGATCTACGACTTTTTGTTGTTTCCACTGATTTTAATAAATTGACCCATCACCCCTCAGTGAAAATGAAAAATAAAAACATTTTTTTTCCATTCAATTTATTTATTTAAATAAAAACAATTTAAGGGCTTTGGCCTTTCATGGAAGATTGGCCAATTACAGAAGCACTTTACTTTAAAGCGAGATTGGATTAATAATTACACTACATAGTAATTAGTAGAAACAGGAGGTAAGTTAAACAAACAGAGCAGTGAAGCATATTACAATTCTCTATATGCACATATCTTTAAAACCTTAGCTTTGTTGGTCTAACATATATTATTGTGTGTGTGATGTATATTGTTTCTGATTTCATTTTGTCTTTAAACTGTTGCTTTGTCTTCATTGTTAAACAGGTTAACTACAGCACTGGTGATTCAAGCGTTGTCAAACGATCTCTTCTGCTGGGCAAATGCTTTTGAATGTTATTAGTAGTTAAAAAGAGTTTCAAATTGTTTTGGCCAACAATATTTTTATTAACAACTGTTTTTAGCTATTATTAGTATGCCTGTAAAAGTTTATTGCATATTTTGTTGGTCACATGACCACCATAACCATTAAGCAGTGAGTTCTTTACATCATGGACTTGTATATATATTACATAGTAAAATACTGATATGTTCAGTACAAATAGTCGTTGCTGGTTTGACATTGTGTGGAGTCAGTGGGTTAAAGTCACTGATTGGTGGCTTTCTTGTTATGAAATATGTGCATTTTCTCTTCTGTGTGAGGGTAAAATTTAGGATTATATGACTTACTTAGATAATTCATATTATAATTCACTTAATTACGTCTAAGGCCTTATGCATTGTTTTCATTAATCTGACAATTATGATAGAAAAAGATTTTTTTCCAAATGAATGTATCACGCATAGCAAAAACACCTCAAATCTAGATGACACAGAATTTGTGCTCTTTGATCTCACCACAGGTGCTTAACAAAGCAAGAAACCAATTTTCGATAATTTCACCTGAACGGCTCTCAGCCCACAGAGGTCCAATGTTGAGTGCTGAATCAAACAGAATCACAGGCTCCTCATTTGCATATGAAAACTGCTTCATTCAATAGGGTCCTACAGTGATGACACCATATTACCATGTTATACTCAACTGTTTGGCCATATTAGGCTTTGATTCAGACACAGAATATAATATTGATAATATACTTGTTTTTTATCATTTGAATAATGATCAACATGATTTTTTTGTCAATAATTCTGACATGTATCTAGGGGTTATGGTGCTGTGCTTCACATTAAAGAGTATAAGGGTATCTAAAATGTATTTAATTTTAATGCCATTACAAGAAAAAAGTAACAGCACTCTAAATTGTACCTCACTGCTGGAAACTGCTACATTTGCATCACAGTGTTTCTTTATGTTTCATAGAAATTCTATTAAAATGAAAGTTTCTCCTAAGATATTCTAGTAAACCATAGTTTGTCTCAGACCTGGTTGTTCTTCAGCTGAGGAGTGCTAAGCCTCTGGTGAGATATCGTGACTGAAGATCATGTGTGTTCTGATTGCATCCACATTCATTCTTTGACACTTTCTGGAGGACTTTGAATTTCCTTTGTCCATCATCTGATTGCAGATATTTTTGCTTTAAAGATGTGATCAGACTCTTCTTGCTTTTGTAACTGTAGTTCAACTTGTCTGGTAATTTCCAAGACCTTTTAAAAATCAAAGACTTTTTCTTTTTTATTTTGAAATCGATTAAAGCTGGAGTAGAGACAGTATTATTTTTGCTGGTACATGGTGTTAAGTCGTGCTGTGAGGGGGCAGAACAGCATGTGCTGTGGCATCTTCTGCAATTTCAATGTGACACTGAAAGCTATTATACGCTTTGAGAACACATGCCAGTACAGTGAGATCTGAATATTCCTATTAACCTTCGGTTTTATTCCATCATTCATCATCTGCGTGCATGTTTGTTCAGGCAAACAATTAGCTATTCAGTCCTACGAAAATAAGTTAACTATGTTGATATCTCATTTGAGATGCCTAGAAAGTAGATTGCCAGATGTTTCTTACCATTAAGGCAGCAATCTCATGTATCTCCTGTAGCTTGAGTAGAAATCTCAATGTTTCAACCTGTGCTTAGATTTTCTGAGATACCAAAGTCAATATGAAATTTGCAGAATTATTTGCTTCTACATACACATTCATTTTACAGCTCTAAACTCTTAATGTATGCCAGCAATTGTCTATTTTGTGTTTCATTTTATTTCTTTTTAATGAGACAAAGAAGGCAAAGTTAAATGCGAAAATAAAAGTCAAAATTCCTCATCACATCCTGTTTGTTTAAGGGAGCATTGTTGCATTTTTGATTCACACACACCTCCAGATTGACAGCTTCATTTATAGAAAGACTTGTCAGCTGTACACATACATATATCACATATATTTATGTGAGCAAGCACATAGTGGAATAAAAAGATGGACATGTTTACAGGATGTTTTCACGCAGGATGAACGCAGGAGCCTCAGGCTTACCAAACGACTCCTTTGTCATACGATTCTCTGTGTTCGACCTTGTGCTGTAATCCTGCTGACAGGTTTACCCTGTCAGTTTGGCCAAATGCCAGTTTGTGTTTGTACAATTAAAACATTCAAATAAAAATAATCACTCTGTGTCTAGTTTTACGTCCTTTTAAATTGAATGTGTTGTGATTGTTTCTTTAATAATTGAGTACATCACAGATCTTAATGTTATGACAGTTTTATTGTTTTTACTAGCTATGGGAGTGTAGCAGCCCACACAAGTGCATGGTGCATCTTTTGGAATTTGACAGGCTCTTAAAATAATGACTTACATGCAAGAAATATAAACTTTTTTATTTAGTCATAAAAATCAGGGATTAGTTTCCATGCCCATACAGCAGAGGCGCCAGACTCCATGAAATGCTTTTGATCAGTTACAGCATGATTATTATAGCTTACTGTTTAAAACAATACTAGAATCAAGTACAGATGTAATAGCCAGAAGTTTAATAAGATGCTGAGAAAGATGAAGATCTTCAGCAGAGCAATTATTTTTGTGAGTTGTCACAAGACAAATGTGGCAAGACTTTTCAGCTAAATTTATAATTGTTCAACACAATTATTCATCAAAAACTGTATTAACTGTTGTAATATCAAAAGGCTAAAAGAAATAGCAATACAAAAATGATTTGATTAAATGATTACACCATCCCTGGTATAAATTACAGTGTTAGGTCATGGAGCTTATTGTCATTTCAGCCATATACAAGTACACAGTGAAACGAAACGATGTTTCTCCAGGACCAAGGTGCTACAGTACAACACAAAACAAAAAATAAACTAACTATGAATCTTGCAAAGAAACCAAAGAAACCAGGCATTATTGTGCTTCGGCATTTTAATCAAGAGTAATTTTATTTCAGTTGTCACAAAAACTTATCACAAATGTAAATAAACAGAACTTTTGGTAAAGTTAAAGTAACAGAGATACAGCTCCTGTCATTGTCTTGCTGTGTAAGACACATCTATACTCTTTATAAGTCACACAAACCTTTAATTTTAGTTTACAATGTACCCTGATATAAAAGACACACATACATACGTAATCATTTTAATGTGATGTCATAAATGTCATACAGCAACTAAATGAAACATCATAAATATTTCTCTCTTTGTTTGTGGTTTTTAAGGATGGTGTGTTCTTCTAGGGTGTGTGTTTTCCTGGAGGACGGTTTGGTTTTAATACTCAGAAGAATTTTTTTTCCAGGTAATCAGACACCTCTTAGATGAGCTTTTATGTATGAAGGCGGGTTTGTAAATCCTTGCTTGGGGATCAGTCCTGTCTGACAGGTTTACTTGGTCCTAGACCTTCATGGAATCTCCTCCCATAGAGCCTCCCTGGAGCCAAGCTGAATAAACTCAGTCCAGCTTTGACAAAACTGCATATTTGAGGCGTGATTTTTAGCAGGGTGAGGCAAGAGATGATGCTTCTGTTTCATTTGTCATGCAATTAGTCACTTGCTATGCTGGCTTGTGCTCAATAATAGCATCAAAAGAGAATTTAACATTGTCAGATGGCAACTGTTGATCTTCTCACTGTTGGAAAGCAGTCAATCTCATATGTACATCTCACAATATATCATTGTGTCAATTCACTTAGAAAGCTTTAATTTTTGAATAGGATTAACTAACAGCTTCGCTATTGTGTCAAATGATTATCTCAAATGATTTTGTGCATTTAAACACATTGATTTTTTAAGACATTTGTATTATCTTCACAAATGTCTGATGTAAATTTTGAATTGTGAGACTAAGTAAAAAACACTGTACTAAATTATCTCATTAAAATGTAACTTTTTGAATCTTTGTGTAAGCTATTGTTTCCTATGTGTATCATAAAATGTAGATATAATTGGAAGCTGTACAAAATTATTGTAAACTCTGTAAGCTTCTACAAACTGTTTCTTAAAAATATTGGTTTGCTTTTAACCCTTTAGTTTAAAGGTTGCTTTGAGGGCCAGTTTGGCCTATGAGTTAGTAAGTCTGGGTTATAACCACAAGGATGCTGGTTCAATTCTCAGTGCTGGAAGGAGAAGTGCCCTTGAGCAAGGCACCTTAGCATCAGTTGCTCTGCGCTCATTTTCTGCTGATCCAGGTATATGTTTGCTGTGGGTTTGTGTTCACCATATCTGACTTATACTTTACTTACTGAGGTGTCAGTATTCTACCATTGGAGGGCAGTGTTGCTTCATTTGTGTGTCACACTGTGTCCTGACGGAACCTTATTTGCTCTTTCTGTAGTTATGCTGATGTTTACGAAAATTAACCTGATTGTGATCTCACCTATAATATCTGCTGTTATCCAATAATATTGCGTCATTATCCTGCATAAACGTAAAGGAAGTGTTCGATTTAGGCTGAAGTATGAACGCTTGTGTATTTTTATTTAGGTTTTATGAGGATAATATCCAGCAACGCCTTCATAAACAAAATATACAGACAAATGCATTTTGACTGCTCAGTATATTTTAAAAAGCATTTTTATTATAAGAGGAATAAAAAGAAAGAGGAAAAAAACCCCAAAAGAAGGTTTTGTCAGGTTTTGCTGACATTTCCAGGTACCCGTTATACCCAAAATATATGATTACATATATATGATTATATGATAAATAAGTGTGTGTGTGTGTGTGCCAAACGCTTTTAAACTAGCCTCACAAATTTCAATTTTAGTGAAAATATTGAGTTAACTGAAGAAACTTCAAAAGTGGTTTTAATCTATTTACGGTTTGGACAAAATTTGGACTTATCCTGTTTAGGGTTAGGGTTAGTAGACATAACATTAAAACCATTGTGTCTAGGTTTTTTGTGGGTGTTGAAGTGCTAACAGTTTTCATATTGTCGCCACGTTCTTTCAAACAAACACCATGTGTTAAGATTTTCAGTTTCAACTTACGTTTTACAAATGTAAAGTTTATTGCTTTAAAAAAAACAAAGCTGTTCCTCTTTTTTTTTTAATTGTGCACAACACTTGAGGATATTGTGTTTCCTATCTGTGGATATACCACCAGCTCTGGATATTGTTATATGAGATGATAGTGCCAAGATCTTAGCATTATGTTATATAACATCTGGGTGCTGCTTATGGTGCTGACAGATGCATGAAAGTAAGTCACAATAGCGGGCGTTGCATCCAGGGTTGTGCTGCTATAAATTGTCCGAGTTTCATTCCATGTTTTATCCCAAAGGCCTGATTCTTGTGTTCCTCACATTCTTTAGTTAATTTTGAGGCCCTTGGGACTTTATGTGGCTTATATGAGACAGTAAACAGGAACTTTGAGTTTTCTTTAAATTTCTCACACACAGAACAGGATAGATGAAGCAAGTCATGAAACAACGCAATCAATAAAAACAAAAGAAATTTGTATTTTTCCTTTCTTGTAAGATGAGCTTGGGAGATATTCTAGCCATATAAGAATTTTGTTTAGCAACACTGGAACTACAACATTTTCTGGAAATTATGATTGGTGGATATTTTAGGCATTACTGCTAAAAACCTGTAGGATTAACCATGTAGCATTTTGAGAATTTTGTCAGAAACTGTTTAAGATATTTTTAACAATTTAATTACTCACTATACCTGTGACACACTGTGTGCCAGCTGCTACTTAGGACAACCAGCAAAACTGTAAAAACAAAGAAACACCAGTCATGGACACAATAAAAGTTTCTCACAGATATTGTGTGTTGATGTGGGTCCCTTATAAACAACCTCCCACATTCACTGTTATACACACTCCTACACTATGTAAACTCTATGTAAACACTGTTGTATTGCCAACAACATAACGTTCATCACACGTGTCTATTTGTCTCTCTTAACTGTCATTGTCAGGATAAATCTTGTGTTTGCTTGTTAGATACAGTATCTCACTCAGTGAAAGTGACCTAATGTCTGCGAAAGGAAACCAAACTGTTGACAGGTTATGCGTTCACATTTTAGCCATCAAATTGCACAAAGAAAACAGTTTGTTTTTTAGTGAGCGGGAATGCTGCTTGGAACACTCTGTAGTTCTCTGCTTTGCATGGTCAAATTTGCTTACTTTGTGTTCCAGCCAATAGCAAGCTTGCTGGTGCAAATGCCAAAAGCATAATGGGTAGATCTGGGAGTGTCATACAACTGGACCTGCATGTGCTGGTCCCACTAAAATGCCTGTGAGGAAAATGGCAAGCAAATCACAATGTGAGCATTGTGCCATTCATGTCAGAAAAGATTATAATTTGACTTATCCCTCATGTCTATCTGACCTGCTTTGTAATTATCAGATCTAGCATGCTTTAATGTGTTTCCACACTCACTACAGCACGCCAGCGCTTTTAATAACCCTGGATGTATGTCAAAGATTTCTAATTGTGTTTGTCCTCTAGCATGTCAGTTTGGACAGACTCACTGTAATACAACAAATATTGGCCACTTAAACATACATACATACATATATATAAATATATTTATATTTGCATTTACAGTATAAAGGTTTGACTGAACATGTTTATTTCAGCTGTTTTATTCTTAAGCAGATCACACAGCTTTCACACACAGAGTTTGTGCCGTTGACTTTATGAGGTTTGTTTAATATGTACGGAATATTCTTTCCCTCCTCGCTGCTGCTGTATTTGCAGGCGGCTTTAGCGCCAGACACCCTGAGGCAGCAGCAGCGCCAGTGAGTCGTCCCACCTCTGTTTTTGTGGTGAGAGATGACATGTGGAGGCTTTGAAGAGCAGAAGAGGGAGGGACGAATTCAACACATCACTCTGCGCGAACACACAACTGTCATGTGGCCGGCAGTCCGCCCAGATTCCCTCACTGTCTAAGTGGGCTGGAGAAATGTAGACAGGAAGTACAACACACACGCACACACAATTAAAAAGCCCTAAACACTGGACTAACATCTTAGTCATGCCTTTATTGCTGCCATGTATGAGTCGTGCTGTTTGTTGGCATTGTTGTCAGTGAATCTACAGTCAGTTCACAGATATGTACAGAAACATTACCACACCTACATCACCGAAAATTCTGTAGTTTTGTATTGTATTCTAGTAAAAAATATCTCTCAGCAAACGTCAAAGGAGATCATTTTACGTGAGAAACCAAACTGTGTGAGATAACAAAACTGGTTTGCACAGAATAGTTTTATTACCCCACTGGCACATTGTTTTGTCTTGTTTAAGACACACGGCAACTCTCTGGATTCTGTTAGGATGTTGCTTAGAGCAAGAAAATGAAAAAAGCATGAAATATTTTAGAGAAAACTCATTAAGAGAAGGATTTTTTAGCAGTGCCTCAGATAGAACTGCTGCACAACACATCACAGCTCCTTTAAGACATAAAAAAGAAAAAAACTTGGAATGCTGAGTCTCTTTAAATACACCAAACAAAAAAGAACAGACAGCACAAACAAACCCAGACGACCCGCCCACCCGCAGCACCTACACCAAAATAAATAAAGACACCAGGACAAACACAAATGCTTTATGAGTATAGCACAGTGCGAGCTGTATGCGTGTCTGTGTGTGTGTTTGCATGTCTTTGCACTTATGAAGTCATTGTTTTATTTTGGTTTTAGCATGTTTGAATTGGCTGACATTCTTTTAGTTATTAACATTGCATACGCTTACTAGAATTATTAAATAAACATTTAACCTATGCATTAAAACATATACACCTATTTACAGACAGCAACACGGATTGGCTAGTTTCTCTTCCACCTTCCTGCTAGTATTTTTCCCAATCATTTTCTCAAGAGGGATTTAAAAAATTAAATGAAGAGCTTAAAGCCTTAAACTAAACCTCCAGGTCCAACTACAAAAAAAGAAAATATGGGCACATATAACTATAAATACATGGATCTTCATTGTCTTCATTACAAAAAAATTGTAATAGAATAAACTACATATCCTATGAAGCCTCAAAAACAATGTCATCTAATTACCACACTGATTCTTAGTCACTAATGATAAGTATTGAAACATGTTCTCCTACACTGATTGGTTAATCTGCAGTCAAATATTACTCAACATTAAACTTGCTGTCCCAAGCCACTTAAATGAAGTTGAACTGTCCTGCTTTTACCTTGTATTTTTTTACACAAATGCAAGTTAAGATAGATAATTAGGTAGCTGGCTAAGTGCCCATCAAAAACGTGTTAAAACATAGTTATGTACTTGTGGATTACAGTAAAAATAGTAACTGATAAATGTTATATTGTTTCAGTGCTGCTAGGTGTATTGTTTTCTGTTGCTATGTGGAAGCTTTAAGTTGTTCTGCAAGTTTTTCAGACACATCCTGGTCACCCAATGACTTCTCATATTAACGCAAGTGGCTTGTTGTCTCCACCTGTACTGTCCCTGGTTGGATGGGTGGGTACACCTATATTGTGTTTTTGTGTGTTGGTGTTTGAGATGGCAGAAGGTGGAGTGACTCACCAGTGTGGCTCCTGCAGTGTTTACTTCCTCTTGGATCTCCTGTCTTTATTTCAGACAGAGATTACAGAGGAACCCTCCTGTAGAGATCAAACAGATTCAAAGCCACGTCTCGCTGCATGCAGGTTACTTAGCATGAACCGCACTTTTATAAACAATGTTCACAGTTCTGTAAAGAATACTAACATATTGTATGGAATATTGAACAGAATACATTGTAAACTAGAAAAGCAAACAGTTTGTCTAATGATAAACTGTGCAAACTGCATATTGTGCTACTTGTATAAAGAGTTATTTTGTGAATGGTGTTTTTAAACACTTTCACATACGTTTTTGTAAAAATGGCTGAACATATGACAGTCCAAACAAATGATAAGTAAAAAAATTGTCATTGTTTATGATTCATTTATCATATGGAAATTAAGACCAAGCTGTTTGAATTGTGGGATACAGTATGCCATATAATGCAATCTAGGCAAATATAGTATTTCACCCAGGGATTAGATACAAATTCACATACTATTTAAATCGTAGTGGTACAGTAGAACGCAGTTACAAACATTGCCTCACTCTCAATGTTTGTGCGTGCAAAACCACCCCCAAAAAGCAGAGCTGTCTTTTAATTGTCTTACGAAATATTTCTTCATTGATTTTGTGATTTCTTTCAGAAGTACCTGTTTGATCAGCTGTGGTTTAGTGCTGGTTGCTTTTTGATTTGACAGTGAGTGATTAAAGAGTTTTTTCTGGATGACCTCCAAATACCCTTGATTAGATTTTGATTGCCATCATCAAACATTTTGATAGCCTGCCCAGTGGAGTCGGAAAGCTTTGTGATCTTAGGCTGGTTGCATTAGAATATTGCATGACGGCTCAGCATGCAGAAAACACGAGGAAGTGCGGAGAGTTCCTTATCGGACGGAATCATTCTCAGACTGCCCACAGAATCTCAGTCTGCTCTGTCTGTACCTGTAATTATTGGGAGTCTAGAGGTTGTGTTTCTGTTTCTTTAATCAGGACTATGAGTGACCTCATCAGAAACCTCTATCATGAATGAGTTTTATATGTAGGACACAGTCAAATTCCTTATGAACAGCTTATTTTCCTTACAACGCATTATTCTAAACATATGGCCACGCAAGAAGCCCAGACAGTTTACATTCATGTAAAATCATTAACCATCATGAGATCTTTGGTGGTTTGGCCCTGTTGAAACAAGTCTGAAGTTACAACAGACCAGACAAACGCCTCTCAAAAATATAGTTGATATAAACAGTTCTACAGTAACATTTTTTCTTGACTAAATGATTTTCAATAATTAACAATTATTCCTAAATTAAGCATCTATTACTGTCGATCTGAGCAAAACTGTAAGCCTACAGAAAACCGCAGAATCTTGTGGCTTGTTAAGGAAAGACGTTTCATATAATTTTCTCTAGGCTGGTGATTAAACAGGTAAATAAAGTGCTATTCATACGACAGATTGATAATACCGTGCATGTTGACATTGTTGCTGTGTTGTTGGAGTGCTCTGTTATTTCTTTGAAGTGAAGGGCCAGAGTAAATAAATGTTACACGCATCATTAGTGCAGAAGCTGTTATTATAGATCAGATAGAGCGTCACAATCATTCTCACCCACTTTTCCAGATCAGCGCTATGTAATTTTATTAGATAATTATAGCTCTCGACAGCTTAACCGTGACACAGTCTGTCAGTTGTATTGAGCATTACCCAATGCCATGTACTCTGTAATACATTTGCTTTCGGTTTGCTAAATTTACCTTAAATAAAGAAACAAAAAATGAATAAACAAAAATGACAGTTATAGTAAAACTTTTTAACTGAATTTATTATGTTAAAATAGTATTTCAAAATATGAGAAAATAAATATCATATTATAAATAATGTCTATAATTCATGCAAAAACATATTTAAGATGCACTGTCAGGTAAACTTTTTTAAAAATGTTAGGCTTCCATTCTGCTCCATTCTTTTGTGCGCCATACAACTGTTTCTGGCATTCAGTAATACATAATGAATTCTAATCTTCACTTGCAAGTCTAATAATATAATAATGCTTTGTAGCTGCACTCCCTTTAAGGTGGTTATTTTATTTATAGGATGTTTTTATTACATTTAAATCAGGTTTCAGAATGTGTTGTGGGTTTATGTGGCCTAGATGAGTCTGACACTCTCTGCCTGAAATGATGTTCCAGCCCCGGTCAGGGGTCACAGTTAGGGGTCAGGGGTTAACAGCTGTAAGGTTTTAATAAGAAATAATAAGTAAAACAAACTTTCAATTGACAGCCCTGTTTTGTTGTTTATTGGTTTGTTTATTGTGTTGGTTAATGTTTCTGTAATTTTTTGATGGTTATACTTCAAATAGAGAAAATAACACTTAAGGTAATATAAAAAACACTGCAATATGTTCTTTAAAACATAAGCTCTGTCAAGCTATAATAGCGTCTTCAACACTTTACAAAATCACACACTCTTAGCACATGAAATGAAATCCATCACAAACAACACTTCACACATCCTTTCTCCTGCGCTTGTTGCATCTATATTTTCCATAGTTCCTCTCCCAGCTGCTGAGAAAGCTCGTTCTTGAAGCCGCAGTGTATTTAGAAACAATGTTGAGGGCGAGCGCTCAGGCTCCGTGCGGCAAACACAGGCCTCTCAGTTCTAGAGCTGAGGCTTGGCAGCAGACACAAGCAGCCTGCAAACCCCACAGCATGTGAGAGCAGGCCAAAGAATGAGCTACGTGTGTGTGTGTGTGTGTGAGGGGGTGTGTTTAAGACAGAGGACGGGAATCTACCTCAAGGCAAGAGCTTCATCTTAGGTGTGCCAAACAGCACAACCCGCCTGTCCTTGATTTATGTGTGTGTGTTTGTGCATTACTTGTTCAGCATTTAGAAGTGACTGATATAATTGTCAGTCGCTGTGTTTTAAATATTTGCTCTGCACAACTTTTGGGTAAAACAATCATAATTGTCTAAAAACGTAATCTGGCGCATCTGACATGTATGAAAACACATGCCTGGAATTTTAGTCAGTTTGCGAGCGGTTCATCCCCTTACAGACGCGTGTTTTTTAGCAGATGTCTCATATTTGTTGCCTGCGTCACGCTGTGGTGATTTCTCAGTTTTTGTTGTTCTCTGTGCTCTTCTTGATATGGAGGGTCTGGTAGTTGTAACACCCAGATGTGCAGATCTGACCCATCCACACAGGAAGAGAGAAGGGAGTGTGTTGAATTGGTTCCATGTGTTTAGCTGACAGTGAGGTCATTACTCTGCTTTACATGGGTGACAGGCTGGTATAGTTATAGGGGGGTGGGGGAGCACATCCGCTTCACCAGACAGTGTGGGAGCTGCTTGGCGTTCATGTGACGTAACAGAGATAAAATTACTTAATATTTTTCTTCCTTTTATTTAAAATGAAAGATGTCATTTTTTATATTTAAGTAACAAAATGAACATTTTCTTATCATCTACTTACCTTCACGTCCGAATGTAGCATTCCTGTGGCTCAACAGGTAGATTGTTGCGTTAGCAGCACAAAGGTTGTGGGTTCAATCCCAGGGAATGCAGATACTGTTAAAAATGTATACCTTGAATTCACTGTCCAAGTCGCTTTGGATAAAAGTGCCTGCTAAAGGAACAAATGTAACCTTATTTTGTGGAACATAAAGAGAGAGATGTTTAGCAAAAAACTGCCAGTGTATTAAAAAAAGCTGCCTAAAGATTTAGGTACAGTTCTAGAATGACATAGATAAATAATGTCTTTATTTTTATAAAGACATAAACACAGTTAAATAAATAAAACACTGTTACTGAGTTTTGAGCAAATACATTCAATATCAGTGGTAAAAATCGTCTTCTAATTAAGAACAGTAAATTTATAATATTGATTTATAATTTGAGCTGTCAGTTTGGCTGTTCAGTTGACATACATGAAAAGTGTGAAAGTGACTTGCAGTTTTATGTTTTAAACAGAGATAGCAGTAGAGAGGACAAAGTTATGGATTGCAGCTTTAAACTTTTGTCATGCAAACATTTTACAGAAACCCTATAAACAAGCATTGGCTTTTGTATTTACACAGATTCTGACGTGCTTGCACTGTTTTTTTTGTTCTTGTTATTTTAAAACTTGAACTTAAATCTTGTAACATTCTCGAATGCAAATTTGTTTTGAATGAGCTTATGTTTCCAGTCTGCCGCATTTGCATGTGTGTAGTCAATGGAGCAAAAAGTGTATTGTAACTGCACCTTCAATGTGCAAAAACCCATTAGGAAACAATAACTTGTTTTGTAGTTTTGCTCTGTTGCTGCTGAGATACCATACAATGCAGCTTTAAAAGGGTGTTTTGAAAATAATTGACTTTATAACAGCAGAATGGTAGCTGGAGATGTATAGTCAGTGTTTAACACACCTCACAGAACTTTTTAGACAGATGGAAATGACATCAGTGTGCTGTACCTTAACCACAGCACCACTGAGCCATCAGCTGTCCTCATCTCCAGCAAGTATATCCTCCCGGGGTCCATATGTCTGGGCCACAAAATATGAAACCACTGAAAAATAAAAAAATACAAATAAATGGGTTTGATCTGTCGTCTGTGTCTTTGTCTCTCCAGCACGCTCAAGATCTCAGGGTGCCAAGCTGAGCATCTACATTTGGGTTTGGCTGATCCTCCCTGCGAAAACCACAGGAAAAGGAAACGCACAGCCCTCGGAAAGCTCCAAAAACACTGGCCTGAGGAAAAATGGCTGTAAAAATGGAAACATCCAGTTTATACTCACATTTTAAATTTTAACACCCAGGCGAACTGCCATTTCTTTTGTTATTTTTTTCTGTCTTTTTGAAAAATGTGTCCTCTGTCGTTTTATGTGTTGGGTTAGATTTAGAGCCTGAATTTCTTTATGTAACATAAAGGGCAGCTCATGTTGTTTCAGCACTGTATAGGGTTTCTTTATATAGTGAAACACAAACAGAGATGTTCAGCAGCATGTCAGAGCTGCTCTCTTTAGTAAAAGTGGATGGTGACCAGGGATTGTTACACTTTAAACAGGAACAGACTGAAAATCTGGCCTTGAAATTGTTGCTTGACAGCTGTGGTCATCATGCACTGTCATTGTATGGAAAAGAGCAGCTTGGACATACTGGAGCGAGAAGGTGATGACAGAAATGTAATTTTATAGTAAATGAGTTCAATAACTTTATCCAACATTCTTGCTTTCGCCACTCACACATGCACGTCACATATGGCACGTAGTCTAGTTATGTGTTTACAGCTGTATTGAGTGTGTGTATCAGTCCTGGTGAATGAGTGTGGAGTCTCCAGAGAAGCAGTGAGATGGGGCCATCTGGTCACCGTTGTCGGGCCCTTGAAGTGCTGTGAGGGAAGCTGCTGTGGTCGGCCATGGCGACTGGAGGCTTGCAACACTGCACTTCCAGCCCTTACTCTGACCTCAGAAAAGGAAATCTTGGGGAATCAGAGGGGTTGTTCTTGAGCTATTTCCAGAATGCCCTGCCTCTCCAGAACCACCCGTGAGATTCCATATGACTGTGGGTGCTTGAGCTATTCTTAAATACGCTCTAGTTTACTCTTTCTTTATATTTAAGGGTGAAGTTATTTCTTAGATAAATGCTGTTTCATTTTCTTTGTGTTGAACATAATATGATAAAGTTCTGAAGGTGAGTGGTGAATGGAAAATATTTGATTAAATCAAGGTGATTATTTACTCTTGACCTGTCAGCTGACAACAGCAACTCTCAACTGCTTTATCCAACACTGACACAAAAAAAATCTATTTACAAGTAAACTCATCTGAAGTGTATTAATATTACCATGAACTTTCTGTCCATCATCAAACAATAGGACATGACATAGGCTGAATAGGAAAATTGATCATTTTTTAAATGCAACAACAACAGCAATATTGTGACTTATCCTCCAAATACCAGGTCAAAAAATTGTATTACTATTGGTCATATTTGACAATGTTTTCATATCGTAGTGTTTGGGTGTTTGGATGTGTATCATTAACAACAAATTATATAGGAATCTTTTTGCTATCATATATCTGCACAGTTATATAGTTTTATTATTGGCATTTATCATAGTTATTTTCCTGCTGTAACCCACTTAGAGCTGAGCCTCCTCAGTTGAGAACTATGTTAACAGTTGTCATGCTTTCCATACTAAATATACTTTTTCACTGTTCTTTGACTAAGTTAAGAAGCACGCACTGTAACAACAAAACCACAACCTGAGTCTCAGCAAATAACCATAAAACATAAATCACGGCCGGCCTTTTTTTCCTGCCACGTTTTAGTATACATACCTTAACCAAAATTTGTAGGTTTGTATTTTCTTTTCCACGACTATAAAAGCAGTCACCTCTATTGTTGATGGATGTGCATAGAGGGAGATGGTGGGGAGAAATTTGAGGCTTATGTTACAGAACACAGGCTCACAATTCAGAGAGAGAGAGAGGGAGAGAGAGAAAGAGAGAGACTCAATGAGCTCATGGGCTTCTCTGTTTCAACATCAGACATCAGTCGTATTCTGTGGTTTGGTGGTTACTTCTGAAAACTACCTTTTTATAATCAGAGGGAGTCTGACTGATGGTGGGGCTGCTTTAGAGAAAGGCTGAATATGCTTTTTATGACACAAAAGTGGACTTGATTTTGACAGCTGTATTTGGCATGTTCTTGGTGAATTACATTTGAACGACTAAACAAGCTGACACATAGGCACCACTGCACTCACAGAAAAAAATCTGATGACTTAAGTTTTTTCCTAAGTCAAAAGTTTTAATATCTGTTTTAATACAGTAAGAGTATATAAGGGCTAGAAAACGCTCTGTGGAAGTAGCCGTGATAATTCAGTCTTCAAAATTCATATCAAAACATGTAGCTGTTAGTCTTGCCCTGTGTCTCCTTTGATCACTTGTAATCAGATTTCAAAGGAAGGATCTCTGACTGGAAACATCACTGGTTGAATGTGTTACTAAATCCATGTAAACAAACAGATCAGCGCGCTAAATTTAAATATAACAGCATATCACATTTATTCTTGCATGTAAAAGTGTCATATATGTGTTTCGTTACCAAACACGCAAGTGGGAGCTTCTAAGTTATCTATGTGAAGTCGGCTTTATTTATACAGATACAGATTTAAATGTGACATATCGGTTGCTGACTACAACATAGAGTGCGTAAAAAGAGTAAAAAGATTATTCATGTGTCTTAAGCATTTAAATGCTGCAAGCAGAAGTAAAGAATTTCAGCTCCTTTATTATCAGAGAGGAATTTAAGTTGTCATCTGCAATTTCAAAAGTCTGTGTGTCACATTTTTCTCACACTCTCTGGATGCTCCCACATGACAATTTTGACAATCACATATACACAAAAAAATCACATTGAAACCTAAATGAGCACCTAGAATGAGGCTGAAATGAATAACCTCACATAACAAAAATGAATGTCACATTAGGAACCAGTGCTAAGCATCTTTATATATTCTGTCACACGCCATCTAGAAGCTCAAAGTCCTGGATGAATGAAGCCACACAGGAGGACCTCCAGGATGTCCTCTGAACCTTGGGATGGATATTTCTAGGTTAAAGTTATTTTAGGTAGCTCTGCTTAGAGAAAATTATAGCAGTAGTGGTCAAAAGAACAGGGAGAGAGGTGTATAATTTTCTCTGTTGGAGGATGAGGTTTTCCTCCAGAAGACTTCATTAGATTTATGAAGCTACTGGTCCAACCCTGTGACCCCAGATAAACAATGTCTGTCTTCTTTAAGCTGTGGAGACCACAGTGAGGGTTGGGGTAGAGTGAACATTCTTGCGTAAAGTATGCGTTATCTGCACTTCATATTCTACTGTAAATCTGTCAACACTTCTCAGCAGCGCCGTTACTCAGGCTTATAGTCTACAGATCTGCAGTTAGCATTATGTTAGATTCGTGTTAAATCACACTGTCCTTTATATTTCTTTTTAGTTGTGGTGGGTTGGAGGTTTGATATATTAGAGGGCCTATTCTCTATGCCTTAAATAGCTTTCACATTTTTTTTCTAAATAGCATTTCTATTTTGGAGAGCATTTGATTGGACAAAAGCAGTGTGGTGCATGATGAGTCGTCTATTCCTGATGAGACATGATGAGTCATCTATATTATTCAAAAAGGAAAAGTATTCTCAGTTGTAACAGACATTTTGATGCTGTTGATGTAGTTTAAGCTGCACTGAAGCAAGAGAATTCCTCACAGTACAGTAGCATCAGTTTGAGTGTTTGATCATGGCTTTTACTGGACTCACAGCATGGCAGCTTTTGTTTGGAGACACTCAGATTTGCTCATTGTGTCACTTTGATCTGTGTGACAGCTATAATCAAGCTCTTTAGTCTCCTGACATGCTACATTGAACACGACTAAAAGCAACAATTTCTTTATTAATCTCAAACTGAAGTTGGAGGTGGTGTCTAGCGGTTAGTACATGTTCCACACTTCAAGCCTTGGTGCTCATGTGGCGGATGCAAGTTTGAATTTGCCTCATAACATGTCTTAATCCTGTTAAGCTGCCTTTGATTGTTCCCTGTCCTATCTCTTTACTATTGATAACCTGACAAAAAAGAAGAATCTGTATAAAAATTTTTGAGCTGAACTGAGAGAAGTTGAAGTGATGTTTTGGTAAACAGGTAAATAGTTTCCCATAAGGAGTTATAAGTTTTCTCTCTCTGTTCCACTCCACGCTGTGCTGTGCTGCTATAAAACAGCAGTAAGTGACATTAATAAAGAACACTGCTTGTGTTTGGCTGTGTTTAAAAAAATAGTGCTACCTGATGCTAACACCTGATGCTAACAGCCTGATACTGTACCACAGTGTTATTACCAGATGCACTGTGATGAAAAGACAATATATATTCAAAATATGAATATATATTTTCATGAGAATTGTTATCCTAAACAGCCAGACTAGCAGGAGAATCCAAATACAATTAATATCTTAGGCTGACTTTTTTTTACTGATCCTGTCACAGTGCATTACAAGATTGTTTTGTCTGAAAAAATCCATGCAATTCTGCCTTAGAATATAACCAAAATACAGTCGAGACAAACAGCACGTTACAACATGTAAAAAAAAATCCACTAGAGTCAATGTGTCTGTCTGCACTGGAAGTACCCATTTTGGCACAATGTGCTTTCAGTTGACTGTTGCCATGAACCGTTCATGCGTGTACATTTTGTATTAAAAAAAAATTTCTAGCCAATACATTGAAGCCAAAGTTTAATGTTTGTGATCATTGGTCTACCAAGTTTAAAATGATCTTTCATCTTTTGTTTCCTGTGGTATTTAACTACTGTTGTAACAATATGAAAACAATAATTATAATTATATAGAAAGTTAACCTGTACATTCACCTTAAAAAAGATCATTATATAAACATTGCAACATTAATGCTTCACTGGACAGGCAGCGTAATTTTAATGGCAAACTTTGAGAACAGTGCATGATGATTAAAGTGTTGCCTATGGAGGCTGTTCATAGAGGCTGCAGAGAGAGAGAGAGAAAGAGAGAGAGGAGAGTGGGGGGGGGGCTAGAGCTGTATAATTATGGGCCCTGTGCTTCAGCTGAACTGGCCTGGGCGGTCTCTGGAGCCAGTGGGTCTGGCACAGGGAGGTCTGGCCACAGACCCCAGCGGTGACGGCACAGAGTCTGGGACGAGTCGCAACACCAGCCCGGGTTTGAGCATTCCGCACATAACCCTCCTCCTTCCTCTCTTCTCTTATCCCACAGCCCTTCACAGCTGTACCACACAGAAAACTCTGCTCTGTGTGTGTGTGTGTGACATTTATGTGTTGTATGTGCACATTTCTGTGTGTACTTTGGCATCTAGGTGTGAATGTCTTTTAATTGTATGTGTGTATTATTTGGAACATGGTTGTTAGTGAAGCCGGCTGTTTTTGTATGTGCAGTACTGTTCTCTACTTGGAATTTGGATCTAGTCTTGCTTGAATTGTGTTGCGTCTTTTCTGAGACAACACAAATGGATTGTTATAAAAGTAACAATAAACCGGATTCACAACCCATGTTGCTTTCGTAATGTGACATTTTAAAGTGAATCAAAGTGTTACCAGGAAAAAATGTAGGGTGCAGTTTAATTGAATGAATTGACTGGATCGTGAGAAGTTGGCATTTTACAGCAGAAAGTAGCAGGTGTTTGGAGATGGAGAGTTGAGGCTTGGTGACTTCAGCTAAAACGAAAGTAAATTCGGGGAATGTTATGTTAATAAGAAATTACAAAGATGTTTCTGTTGAAATAATGTGCACTAATGCAAACAGGAAAACTTGAAGTAAACAGGGTGAAGTTTGATTTTAGGTTTATGGGAAAGAAATTCCTCTGCTAGTGATGTAAATCACTATTTGTGCTACTATTTGCTAAATATAATCGTTTTGTCAAGATTTCACATATAAGTCAAATGTACATTATGAGGACAAGCATGAATGTCAAGATTTAATTAGGCTACTTAAACCAGTTCTTGAAATGTTATAACTATCTTGTGGTGCAGGTGTGCAGGCTCTGGCTCTGTGTGTTTGTGTGTCTATGTGCTGTCAAACACACACAGCTTATGTGTGGCCCATGAATTTCACAGGCGTGGTCTTATTCTACACGCGAACAGTAAGATCAAAGCAAATGTCCCGTCAACAGTGATCTGTGCGTGCACAACTCAAATGTTGTTATCAACACCATCTCCTTAACACAATACCTGAACACATTACACATTTTCCATCCTGTTCTTCAAGCATGAGTCTGTGTGTAGAATGCAGCTATCATAGAGAGAATTGTATTTTAAATAATAGTTTTTTAATTGGTTGGTATATAAGATATATATAATATATAGTTAATATGAGAACCCAAGTTGGGATTGTTCAAATGGGTGTATTACCAGGGCGTTTTGATATAGGGTAAAGTTATTTTGATTTTTTTACATTTACATTTAGCAGACACTTTTATCCAAAGCAACTTACAAATGAAAGAACATAATTACACAACAACTTACAAGAAAAACCTAAATAAAACTTACATTTGCTAAAGAAAATGTGTGGGGTGCATTTCTGTGCTAAACTCTCTGTTACAGTGTCAGGGTGTTGCTAGTGGATATAGGGTGTGGTCAAGGTGGTCCCTAGATATGTTCTTCAGTAAGTCTATAGAATGGTTTAGCCTGTTTTAAAGTCAGACACAATCAAAAAAATAATAATGCTTTAGCAATAAACACTATATTTCATGTTACAGTATTTCTTTAGATGCTCTCAGCATCTTTAGTACAGATTTTAGGACATTGTGATCATTTGTGTCAGTGAAAGTAGAAATGATTAAATGTAAAAGACAGCAATAAATTGGACTCAGTGATGCTGAAAATATACATATACATATAAGTAAATACACATATTCATGTGGGTCATGACAGTATGAGTCACTGATCCATTCAGTAAAATCTTGTGTTGTGGCCATAGCCACCACATAGTTTTTTAGTAATGAACTTCATTGGAAGATTTATGGTCTATTATGTGGCTTTTTGTAGAAACATGGCCAGAAAATTTTCAAAAAATGAGCTTTTGTTCAGTAAAAGTAGACGCTTTCCAAAAATAGTGACCGTCACCCTCAGCAAGTGACACAAAACATTCTATAAATAATATTTGATATAAAATTTCCTTTTCTTTTTTCTTGCCGTTTTGCGATTTTTGCAATCCTGTTATTAAAACCCTGTTATCTTACAATATCTTGGGTAACAGGGTAAAATATTTTGAACTTGTTAAACGTAGTCAACATTGACTAAATCAAATGTGATCATTTTAATAAACAACAATTTGTGTTCTATTGTTTTCAATGTTGGAGGTGATACATTTCACACAATACATATTAAAGCCCTGAAAGAATTCAGACTCCACTGGTGAGCTCATTTTCTCTTCTCTCGTCACATCTTGATATAGAAGAAGACTGGGGTCACATGGATGTTGGTAAATAGATTCCTTACCGCCTGCATGGAGAACAACTGTGTTTGACAACAGATGCATTGTTGAAAAATCACAGGCTGAAATGAGCATGTCCAGCCATTTAAAACTGAATATCTCATAAATCTCAAAATCAATGAATTAAAAAAATTAACAAATTTACACAGAGAATAAAGTGTATTTTACACTTATAAAAATAAGTGTACTTCATTAACAGCTTTCTTTTGTGACTTTCTTTTTGTGAAAATTAGACCCCCCCATTCTGTTGTATTAGCATTTAGCAAAAACTAATTAGCACTATTGTTATAAGTAAGAAGGAAAAATAATTAATAAATTATTCACACTTTGTTTATATTGCATTTGTTGTACCGCCCCTAAGCAGTCACAATGAGAATTATAAAGCACTTCACTAATGCACCCTCATGCTGAGTCTCTCAATACACTTAGATTTCTTTGTATGGGGAAGTCTCTTAGCAACTTAGTGCCTCCATTTTAAAGAAAAGCGTTTTTAGGATGGTGTAGGTAAACAGCGCTCAAAAATAAACCCTCGAACTGGCGGGCGGATGCCACAAAAAAGACTCCTTGTTTCTTTTTTCATAAGGTTCTTTATTTTGACAGGAACAGGAGAAATGTGTATTTATAACCCTGGCTGTGTGCTGTGGCCTCTCCACAATTACAGACTGTGGATCTCCACACTCTAAAGAGGGTGGGGCCGAGGGTTCGAGTGCAGGGGTGCAGCACTACAGAGGGGACAGTGTGGGGACATTAGCTCTCAAAAAACCTTCTCCCATACTTTTTACACACTGCTATTTTATACATATTTATTGACATAAAAGGCACTTTTTAAAGGAGAGCAACATAATGTATCGAGTGACTACAATTTCACACATTCCAAGCATTTGTGAGCAATGCTGTATTACTGAGCTGTTCTGGGTGGCCCGGTGCACTGCAGTGTAGTTTTTTGGGGTGTCTCATGGTTGTTCAGACATTCCTGGAGTTTTGGGTGGTTTCTAGGTAGTAACTTCTTGGCCTAAATTTTTAAAAGGGCTTTTATTTTTTATTAAGGCAAAATTCACCTATCTCTGCATGTATCTGTTTGTTTTGTGCCTGCTTTCATTGTGAGAAAACTCTTTCACTTTTGAAACTTTTCAGTTTCAGTTGACATTAATTATGAGGAGTGTGACGAAACCTGAATTATTTTATTTGTATGATTTGTTACGCTGTTCATTAATAGAAATAGAATACTTTACCAGGTTTTGTTTATGGCTATTTAAAGCACACGTAAATTACAGATTAAGGACTCGTTTTACAAGAATCTGCTTTACAAGCATATTTCCAGCAACAAAATATACTTGTAAAACTGGGTGCACCTGTAGTTAGCGTATGAAATGATGTGATCAGCACATCACCGGTAAAAATAAAACAATCCCATCGGAGGACTGAGTATGTGAATAGTAACAAAGTAACACCTTTAATAAACAACATTTCTAATACATTTTACCATATGTATTTTTATAATAATAAAAATGAGATGTTTGTCTTTGAAACCTCACAGGTTTTGTAGAGTGCAGAGAGAAATGTGAACACCTTTGGACGGCAGCCTTAGTCTTGTAAGATGGTTTCTAGGGGCTGTGGGGAGGGTTGATATGTTTGATGTTTTTTAGGGGATCGGGGTTTGCGGTGTCTGAAGTCAGGGTGTGTCTAAACCTCCTTCTCTCTGCTGGCCATGTGCCCAGCGTCCCTGTTTCTGTAGCACTCCACCTTGACTGTGTCACTGTAGACAAACCTGTCTAGAGCAACCATAAAGATGGCGTGCAAAGCAACAGGAAATACAAGACGACCTTGTTTATAAGTACATTGTATGATGCAATGCTGCCTACACTGGACCAACTGGTGCCTAGGAAACAGACATCCTCAGTGCGGCCTGTACAGTCTTTAGGAACTTGAGAACACCAGTAAAACTTCACAAAAAAAGTTTCACCAGTAAAACTTAACAAAAACCTGAAAATGTTTTATATAGACTCCAATGACATTTATGGTAAGATGATGTTGATTGTGACCCAGAACTCTGGAAATCAACTGTGTAAAAAAACATTCCTTCAGTCATGTTAGTGGAATGTTTATTTAACTTTATATATCCTATACATAAAAATGTTCTTATGTTGTTAAAAAATTACAGAGTTTAAAAAATGAATCATGTTCTTATAACCAAGCAATATTGTTAAACCAAAGTCTATAAAACTGGATGTTTTAAACTTTTCTAAAACATTTTTGTTACTTGGAAACATGGAAAGAAGTACACTTATTTTTATAAGTGTAAAATACACTTTATTCTCTGTGTAAATTTGTTAATTTTTATTCATCGATTTTGAGATTTATGAGATATTCAGTTTTAAATGGCTTTATAGTTACAGTACAACTACAAGGTGTAATTAAAAATGCTAAAGTTTAAAATGGAAATACATTGTTGTTAAAATGTAGCACGCTGCTTTTCTTTTACATGGAAACCTTTGGGAAATAGTATTACAACCTAAAACTGTTAGCTGGAGATGTCTTTTTTAAAGAATACACACAGGTAAAGTTTCAGTATTAGTTTGCATAATGTTTATGTCTCTGGACTAGCTGACTTTGCTATACAGTGAGACTGTAGTGATGTCTGTCCGAGGGTTAATGGTGACTCAAGTCTCTTTCATATAGACAGACGCTTTGAGGAACGTGTTGATGTTGATAGATGTTTTGACAGTCAGTTCCTGACAGGTGTGATCTACTGTACTCACTGGAGTGAAGTGTTGGCACAGCAACTCATGCTGTTTGCTTTTTGGCTGTTTTGAAATGCTAACATTTTCATCACCTTCACTCCTACGACTGGGTTTATCCTTCTTTCTTAATAGATTGTTGCCGTAGTGACATAACAAATTTTTATTATGTTATATTTCCTTTTACGATGGGTGACAAATGAGCCATGTTTGTCAAAGAGAAAGCATGCAAGTTAGCATCATTGCTAACTAAATAGTTGAGTTTACTATATGTGTAGATCCAGTTGCCAAACAGGCTATTGTTTTTGTTATGAGACATTAGACATATTAGATAAACTACAAAACAAAATAAAGGTACCCCCCCCCCTTTCAACCCCCCTTAAATAATTGATTTTGGCCTGTTCCCCTTTAAAGGTTTTGCCCTGCTAGAATTCAAAGTCATAACACAACAACAAAAATCAAAAAACGCCATTTTCTGGCCACAGCGCATTGCTCTTCAAGTGTTTGACATGACAACAAAGCACCTGACCTTTGAGGTTTGTGTTGTCACTTTGTTTCTTTCTGTCTTCCTGCTCGCTCTGCACTTGAAGCAGATCAAAGGCAGCGCATCTTTCACCTGCCTCTGGAATCCACCTCCATCCATCAGCATGTCTCCTCTGCAGAGCATGGCAGCAGTTTGGGCCGGATCGGCCCTCGGGGAGTGTGCCGTGATGGACAGGTGGCACCGCTGATGCCATTTCAGGTTAGAGGTGTGTGTTTGTTGAGAATGGGGAGGGGGTGAAGGGGGACAGATGAGGGTGTGAGCCCATGCAATCGAACAAGTCTCAGCTTTGCTCTAGTGGTTTTTCAGATGTCTGCGGTTTAGACAGGGCGTTGCGCAGCGTTCGAGAGAACTTTGAGCAGAAAGAGAAGAAACAGAAAGAAAAGAGAGGGATTTGGCGTGTGTCAACAAGCCTACCTGTTGCCTCACAAAGAAGACCCTAAAGGCATGATGGGAGTTTCTCATGATCGTGACGAGCCAAGCCCAGACATCAGGCCTGTGAGAGTTCTGCGCTCATCAGAGCCGCACTGGCTTAGAGTGGCGTCAAGCACCAACACCTTCACATTCTTCTGGGTTTTTTCCTCTCTGCATCATGTTTGTGTGGGCCGCTGCAGACTGCGGCCGCTCCAGCGCTCTTGTTTTTCTCATGAGTTTGTGGGTGGTAGTTATAGAGACAGTTGGTAATGCTCTGTGATGTGTATGTGACTAAAGTGTATTTGCACGTCACGCGGGGTGGATAACGCGACTGGCACCAGGCACTCACTATGATTATCACCTTTATAATAGGATACGAGATAAAAGGTTTACAGAAGGTCTGCAGTCAGATTAAGGTGTTATTGGCTGTTGGGTTCAGTGACGAGATGTTTATTGTGTTTTGTCTGGATCTTTTAAGCAAAATACTTTAAAAATGCAAGTCACACGGATGATGACTCTTATATTTATTTTTTACTTTGTGGGGAATATAACAAAAAATAATTACAGGTTGAAATGTATGATAACTTTAATTGTTTAACAAAATTTCTTGGCAAAAGCTGTCTTGTTTTATATTCATACACTCTGTAGAAGCTTTTATCCAAAGCAGCTTACAGTGAATTAAATGTACACATAACATTAGGCTGTATGTTCCCTGATACTTAAACCCCTGATTTTCTCAATTAAACTACAGAAATCATTATTTATACTTGAAAAACTTTTGTCTGCAAGCTCAGTGTGGATATTAAAAGCTGAACAAGAAAAGCTACATTTACCTCAATGACAGTTGCCTGGCTGAGGACCCCCAAAACACTTTAAATTATTTTAATTATTTACATAATTAGTTAAGTCATAAATTTCATGTGACTTATCATTGCTAAGCCACAGGAAAATAATGTCTTGACAATGTTAATTAACTCATGATAAAAATGTGAACAAAAAGCAAGAAAAAGTGCTTAAATTGTAGTCTTTTAAGTCACAGATCAGGCCAGTCACTGGGAAAAACTCTATGTGCTTAAAATTAAACCACATATCATACTTTTAATACCTTTGTAAAACAGTAGTCAAACAACTACTATGACATAATGAAATATTTCAGATTTGCATATTGATTGGATGTTCGTTTCATTAACAACTTAAATTTTTTAAATATGTGATATATAATGTAACAAATTGTTCTATTAACATTACTGCAAGAACATTTTTGACAACTGTTATAGAACTTTTATAGTACCACTTCAGTACTCAGAACAGAATTAGTCAATATACACATTAGTCGGATGGAAATTGATTGCAAAACTGTTCATTTGTCGGAATACATGGATACATTTGAATGGCCAGAATGAATATAGAAAAAAATGCTTTAACCAGAGCCAGTGGTCCTGTAGAGTTCAGTTCTGATCCTGCACACCTGATCCAAATGATCCAAACAATCCTGAACTTTCAGCTAGATGGTGCAGTTACAACATCTGCCAGCAGGGCGCTGACTGAGTCTTCATAACCAAGCAAACCTTAAGCTCTTGGATCTAACCAACCTACAGGAAGCCATTTTGTTCTCATGAGACAGAATTACAAGGCAAGGTAAGTTTCAGTTTAAAAACAATACAAATACTTTATATAGTTTTTTATGGCTGACAAGTTCAGTTGACAATCAATCTGAAGATATAAAAAACATTTCAGACACAATATATATGAAAGGCTTATTTTTAAACAAAAGATTAAGGTGGAGCACATAGATTTAAGATGTAGAAATCAATTTTTTTTCTGACAGTGTGTGATGATTGACCTTATCAAGATCATTGTTTATGAAGTATGTAGTGAGCTATGGGACCTTCATGGAAACATGACACAGAACATGTTAAACTTGTTATCCTGTTGTTATCATCTCAGAAATCCTTATTTGTCACTGACCTTTTGCTAGGCTGTAGGGTGTACAATAGTTAACAATAGGACAGTGTAAAACAGTACATATGCTAATTAGCCTCATGTGATTTGTTTGGTAAATAAGATCACTGTGTAACATGCTAAGCATTTTCATATTGTAGTTTATGGAAATCCACTGTTCGCAAAAATTCATCACGCTTCTGTGTTCTCTGCCACTCTCACAGCATTGTTTTTCCCACGCTGGTGTATCAATATGCTGATTTAGATAAACACACCCCCAAATGGCAGTTAAAATTTGCCCATCTAACAATTTTTGGTTTTAAGAAGGTTTTCATAACATTAAATAATGAAAATGGAAAAAACACTATTTGTAAATTCTAGGAACTTCAAAACATCCAGTATTTTAACAATCATATTAATGTTAGTATTTAGTTTACATATTTAAATTCTGTAACATTTTTCCAATTTTAGAAAATGTTTACATTTGTTTTTATATATGACATATATCATTAAAAGTTAAAGTTACTGCAACAACTTTTTGATGACGTTAAGAGAACTTTTAGCCAATGTTATTGTTAGCTAACTACATAGTCACTTTTCATGTCATTCAGATAGGCAGTCATTGGATAAAATAATTTCAAACTGGACTAAACTTTGTTAAAGCCAAAAGCCTGGCTATGCAAGACCACAATCACAAATGATTGCTTGTAAGGCTTAGAGCACATCACATTTGCTAACAGAGCACAGCACTGGCAGACGGTTTTAGAGCATATGAAAATTATTAGAGGACTAAATTAAATAAGGCAAGAGCTCTGAATTTGTTATGTAGTTTAAAGACATAAAATTTGCCATAATTCATACCAAAGCTAAGCACATTAAATACTCTAGTAAAACGCTTGTGCAAAGCCGCATGACTTCCAGCCTCAAACCCTGTCTGCCAATTAAGGGAATATTCTGCATATATCTGCATTCTGTGAAACAGCCTGAGTTTTTTCTGTTTTCAGTCTGGTGTCGCGTCATCCATATCGAACTGATTGGGCATCTGTAATGAGAAAAGAGACAGACAGACAGAGAGAGGTGGGGTCCGCACATTCCTGCCACTCTCATCACCTGCTCCACCAACAGCTAACAGACACTGACAGCCGCATTCCTCTCTGTTACGATACTGTTCTGACATAAGTGAAGGGAAATGGGAGTCAGTACAGTAGGTAGACAGAGGTGGGGGTAATTATTAGCTTTAGGTTACAGGCCCCGTTTAACAGTTTAGTTATTTGAATCACAAAAGCTGTAATTAGGATGTAATTGCCTCACCATGAGTTGTCAATAATTTACATTAGTCTGTGTTTTGGCTCATGTGCATGATTGCAATGGATGCGTCCATTAAAGTAAACCTAATGGAATGACAGCTGATATGATAATTAAGATAAGCTGGCTGCAGAGCCCCAGGTGCCAGTTTCTGTGATACAGCAGGTTCTTCCAGAGATTCAGTAGAGGTTTCTCCACAGAGTATAATTGCTGACATTGTTATCAGGGTTCCTCTATTTAAAACAGTAGCTGTTCGAGTGATACTGACTGTTGAACACACTTGATACATCACACTTCACATACTTCAAAAGTGAGTGTTAAGAGGAGACCAAGCTCAGTAACTGCCCAACTGGGGCTCTTAAATTTTAAATGTGATATTCCAAAGAAAGGAATGAATTTGAAAGATTTAGATTTATGCCACACTGGCTTTGACTTGTAATGATATTCTTTGTTTACACAATCTTGATCCGTTTATTAACTGTTTGTCGCATTAGATTAGATGGCACCATTAGATGTGTGTGTGGTCCTTTGCATCCATTGGTCACTGGTGTTGTGCTGTGACCAGACATCACTGAGGCTGACACAATGTGATTTAATGGAGAGATTCTCAGTAGAGAGCCGTCATAGGTTTCAGAAGGTAAACAATGTTGTTTGAATTACTTTGTGGTGCTTTTCACTGAAATCAACAGCACTCAAGTGTGGAGTAAATATTGACAGAATTTGAATTGTTCCTTTATTAAAAGGGGTTTAATTAGACATAAACAATCACCATGTTTATGTATTATAGTGGTGTATGCGTGGTAGTACCATGGTCCTTTATGGTTTTTGAGATAACAACCTTTTAAAAAAAGCACACTCAAAGACAGTGGGCTGAAGGAAAAAAAAAACACATTGAGAAGTTTGTACAGACAAAAACTGACAAACATACATTTAAGCAAAACTGTCTGAAATCAGTAGTACAGAAAGTGGCCTTTGAGTTGGGTGTGAAGAACAGCTTTCAGCATCAGTGTTTTTCTGTTGTCTTGGGTTTCCAACACGCCACACATGGGCATGGAGCCATGCAGGTTTCTCTCACGCGAGCTGAACAACAGGGGCCGGGTGATGAGGCTTTAAGCATATCATTACTTCACTTGGAACTATCAGTGTGTTCTTACTTCAGCTTCATTCAACACAACTACAGTTTAGATTTCCACCTTTCAAAGCCATGAATTTAGGAGCTACTTAAAAATTTATATCGTAGATAACATGGCTTCGGTTTCCACACATAGAACTTTCTACGGTGTTCTTCTGTCACACGAACTCAGGTCATCAGGTTTGGATTTGGGGAGCTGCATTTTTTTCCTGAAGCTCAGGTGTGAGATCAGCCTGAAGGTCGTAAATAGCATCTCTGGTCAGAAGTGACGTGCTGTGTGGTGGTAGCTTCAGCACTGGTGTGAATGAGCTTGATGTGTGTCCTGGTCTCTATTATTGATGAGAAGTTTACTGTTCTGCCAGGACACTGGAGGATTGATGCCTCTCAGAACGGCCTTCTGCCTTGTGTCTTAATCATGTCAATGGAGACAAAGTGAAGATGAGAGGTGTGGAGAAGATCCCACAGTCTTCCAGCGCTCCACCTCATCTTCTAATATGTCGCCACTTGAACAGTTTCCTGCATTTACTACCCATTTACTTCCAGTGATGACAGTGTCTGTCTAAATGATAAACACATTGACTTTCATATCACCATGATTTTTGACTAATACTGATGATGATTATTATTATGTTATTGCCCACAGTTGGAAATTGTACAGCAGCTAATTGCGGTTCTTTAATTTGATTTAGAAAATGAAAGTGTCCTGTTTCCAAATATGTTTATCATCCTTTACCGCCAAATGTATTTCTGTCTTTGAGATTTTGCTTTAAAGGTGTTTCTACATTTTTGGTGCAAGACCAACATACTGATTTTTGGAGTGTTTACATGCATTGTTACTCTTGTAGAGCTGATGTGTAGGGCAGTGGGCAGGACAGAGTGAGATCAGAGGTCTTGAGCACAGCTAACAGAGAACGTGTTGTGTTCCAGTGTTACTGTGAATTATTGAACAGGATCAGGTTTCCTGTGGTTACATTCTCTCACACGATGGAAAGAAAACCAACACCACTAATCCCTGCACTTTGTGCGTTGACTGCAACATGCAGAACTTTTTGTCAGGTCTATTTGTTTATGCAGGTTTTGGCATTTAAGTATTTATATCGCTGTATCGCAGTATTTGTCATTTAATTGGGCGTTATGATTAACAAATTTAAAGAAATCAAGTGGATTTTGTAGTGTTCCAATACTTGTCTTAAATGCTTAATGAATTAAGAATATAGTGATTATTAAGTGATGATCATGCAACTTTTCTTATAGAACCTCACTGAATCCTTTTTTTGTCTTTTGTTCCTATAGAACATTATTGGACCTTCAGCCATCTTCTGTGTTTACAGAACATCACTACACCTACAGAAAATGATTAAAGGTATAATGATGTTCTGTAAGAAGAGAAGATGACTGCATTTGTAAAAACAGAAGATAGCTGGTTTTATATAACATCACTAGACATGTTCTCTGGTAGAGAACATGACTAGACTTCCACCCTTCTTCTATTCATACACACCATGACTAGACCTCCAGCCATCTTCTGTTCTCACAGAACATCACTGGACCTCCAGCATCTACCCCAACTAATGCTACCCTCACCGCCTAACTTATTTAAATTCTGGATATATCTAGATGGGTGACAACCAACAGACAACAGACTTACCAAACTGCTACAAAACTGTATCTTCCATCATTCTTATTGACTTGCACTAGACTCTTAAAATACATAAAGAATTAATTACACAATCTATTAAACAAATTGATCACTTTATTACAATTAGATTGCCGCCTTTAATACCATCAAGCTACTGTTGAGAGAAGAACCTTACACATGCCTGAACTGATTTTGTTGATGGAACAACACAAATGTATTGTTCTCAAGTAAAACTGGTGTGACCTAATATTTCCAATTAAATTGCATTAGTCATTCAGTAGTATTTTATTCTCAAGTGTTTGTTTAGCTGATATGTTGTGCATTAGTTTATTTGCATTAGTTTCACTGTTGCATCATGGGATATTTCCTGGTATTTCTGCACCGCTCCTAAGCTCTCTTTCTGTTTACTGGCATCATTACGTCCTACCTGCAAACGAATGGCGTGAGTTTTTCTCTGTCCACCACCCCCACAAAACTCAGCATCTTTAATTACTGGGTTGTAACTTTGTTTGGTTCGTTCCGTTGATTGGTTTTCTCTGTCAGACTTGTTTTTGGAAAATGTGTTTGTATTTCTTAAGTACACACTGATCTGACAACATTATTTTTATCAGCTTTACTAAGCGAAGTAGGACAACTTAGACACAAATGCATGTGTTAAATGTGAAGGATTAAGCAGTTACCCGTTCATTTATGAAGGTTTCTTTCTGTAATCGAGCCGAATGCTTCTTTTTATTAGCATGTGGTGTAGAAAGAGGGTCTGTGCATTCTCACAGCACAGCGCAATGGAAAATCCATCCTGTGTTTCCCATCCACTGAGATCATCTCACCAGCCCAACCACAACTCAGCCAGTCAAAGACTGACAAGCCCAGAGAAGTGGCACAGACTACGGCTGTGTTAAGGTTCTGCCTCTGGGTGACAGTGTTGAGCCAGTGTACCTGACAACCACTTTCCATACAGTAGAGAATCTTTGTAGAAAACAAATCTCCTGTTTGGGCACTTAGCACAGTAATGCTCCGCGTATCTGAATGGAGAAGATTTGTTAAGGGTTTTGCATATTTTTTTTCCCATTTCGTTCTTTTTCAAATAGCCGTACCATCATTCACCGTAACTTGTCTCATTGTTATTAGCCCTATTTTAAGTTTGCTTTGAAAAGCCTATTGTTCTTGATCTTTCAGCACACTTACTTTTCACTGAAGCGTATCCCGTATTTAGCTTCCGTGACGTCCCAAAAATATCATCCCCACAGAGATAAGTGATCAATCAGCAATCTGTCAAAAGGGGATTCACTGCTGTTGATGTTCGGCCGTCATCACCTCCGGGAAAGTTGGTGAAATCGAAAATTAATCTCGGCAGGAAACAGTACCAATATTATTCTGACTGTGATTGCAATATACAGATACAAATACTGTACACATTTACTTTATAAAAAGATACTAACAAAAATGACTTGTGACACATCATTTCATTTAGCTGCAGCTGTTTTTTTACCAAACAATAATATTTAATAATTTGTTAATGTTTCAGCCTTGATAAGAATAGCACTTTAAAAATAGCATAATATTTTTATTAACACTGCTAATTATTTTAGTAAAATAATTTATTGACCTATACTTTCTTGCATGCACACATCAAAATTGACTTCAATAATTTAAAATATTTAATATATCAGTACTTCTGGGTTTGCATGAGTTAGAAGTCAGTTAGTTCTCGCTGCTCAAGGGAACTATGTTTCCACCTCAAGGGTCTTTTGTTCCACCTGTAAACTGCAGGGGTCAGGGGTCATCTGCACCTGAGGCCAGACCCAGTAAACAAAAGCTTTCTTCTGCTGCTTTTCTCTTTCCCAAACAACCACTTCTTGTCACGTGCACAGAGCACAGAAACACAATGACTGGACTCTCTCCACCTGGAATGTCACAACACCTAACCCTGCGGCCAGAGAAGCTCATGTAGGAGTCAGGTGTGTGTGTGTGTGTGTGTTTGTGTTTAGCAGTTTTTTGAAGGAAAAGTTCACCCAAAAATTAAAAGCTTAAAATAATTTACTTTACTTTATCTCTTTATTTATTCTGTAGATCATAAGGAAACTTTTACAGGTTGATCTTTTCCATGGAATTAGTCAGCATGGAGACAGAAGCATTTACTTTTTAATGAAAGCTTGCAGTAATGGCTTAAAAGCATTAAGCATAAATATGGTCCATATAACTGATATGATATATATATATTTTTCAACATAAATATAATGTAATATAATATTTACTCTAAAGAATGATTCATCAACATCTCATCTGTCATAAACTCCCACAAACATGTCAATAAGAGCATCAGTTTCACTTGTTTTGCACTTAAAGCAAGATACATTCTTGTGGAATATTTTTATGACAGTTTCATGTTTTTGTGTCCATTTTAAAGTTTTAAATCTCAGTCCCCATTAAATGTAATTGTGTGGAAAAGTGTGTCTAGTACAATTCTTCAAATATTTTCCTTTTGGGCTCCATGGAACAAACTCAGACAGGTTTTCAATGACATGAGAAAGAGAAAATACAGAGATTTTTCATTTTGGGGAGGCATGTTTTGTTAAATACATCAGTGCAGTTTTGAAAGTATTGTTTATTGATCCAGCAATGTTTGAAAGCAGTTACAGAAGAGTTCTTCATTTAGTCATTAGAAGGTTTAGAAGTATCATCATTTCTGGCTCGTCATTCAGTAAAAGAGATCTTTTAAAGGCGACCCATTGTTTTCTAAATCAAGATCTGTGCCAGACTTCACAGGTTACGCAATTGGAGGATTTCAGATGTTTCTGGATGACTTCCTTGACTGTGATGTGTTTGCACTCATTGAGAGAAAAGCCCGCTTGCTGGTTGGCTGTCCTTCCTCTCAGCCTGATTCTGTTTCCTCAGCTTTGCAGTGGGTCTTCAGCCCATCTGGCACTGAGTCAAGGCCAGCAGATGGGAGTCTTTATCCCTGTGTTGTGGGTGTGAGGCAGTTAGCCTGTGGAGAGTCGCAGCAGTGCTTCAGCCCTGTCCAATTGGCCCCTGGTGAGAGACACAGCCGTTGATCACAATGGGCTTCAGGTTGTGCCTGTTGAGACACGAGTCATCCAGGTGAGGGGGGTCTCAGTGGCACAGCAGGTACGGAGCCCGACCCACCATAATTCTCCTCGCATAAAGGCTTCCACCTGGGAAGAGACACAGCGGGTTCCTTACGCGTCCAACCCTCATCTCAGAGACGCATGTTTTTCACGCCTACATCTGCTGTATACCTGTCTTTGTCCACACATCTCACCTGCTGAATTTACCATTTCTTATACTGCCATACGAAACACTTTTAAAGTGTAAAGTAAAATCACAAACAGCAATTTTGTACAAAAATGTGTTATTACCTGCAAAATTGTTTGAAAAACAATAAACTTGCATTTAATTCCAGAAAAATAGGAATAAAAAAGAAACAAAACTTAGTAGTGGCTTCTAATTGCAACACTAAGGCACGTAAATATATACAATGTACACCTACATGCAGATGTATATGAGAAGCATAAAATTTGCAATAATATTATGTATTCTATAATACCATGTATTCTGTATATTTCATATTTTTCCTGTTCTGTTTTCTTACACGAAATTTCTATACAGTTTTATACTTTTTTTTGCTTTGTTATCTAACTTGTTATGTTTGTATTTACTTGCAACAATACAAAAAATCTATATAAATAAGGTGAATTTGAATTTAAGTGTGAGGGACAGATGATAGCTCCTAGTTTTCCACCTCCACATACTCTCAGGTAAAATCAGGCATGAAAACCTGAAGCTTGTTATTTGTTCATGTCTTTTTGTCCAGTCACCAGCAGATCATGAGCAGACATGGTTGAGGCTGGTAGAAGGAAGTCCATTTGCACAGGTACTTTGCATATATGGAGGTAGTTTGGGCTGGATGTTGTGTGACTCAGCAGCATGTGAGATGTCAGTGTTTCTGTGAGGCGTTTCCAAAACTCCTGTCCGTTGTGACTCACTCTTGACAGTACAGTGCTGTTGCTAGACTCATGTCAGGCCTTTGTTGTTTTTCCTCAATGTACATCTTCTGATAATGATAAGCCCAATTTCCTAGTACAGGATTTTCTCTGAATTTAAACGATCAAGCCTAAATATTTCTTAAACTTTAAGGCTTGGCACAAGGTTCCTTATTGGGAATGGTGCCATTGTTTAATTGTGTCGCTTCCTCAAATGAAGACTTCATGCTAAGTCACCTCGCCTGTGGTTGTTGAGGGCAGAGCTGGCACCCCATGTCAAAGCCCAAGTGTTTGCTGTTAATGTGACTTTTTTTTAAGACTGTGTAGGATTAAAAGTAAGAGCTGCTCCCTGTGTGCCTGAAGCCTGAGGCAGGATTCAAACCTTTACACATACACACCTCAGTCACGCAAGCCAGTTCAACAGACATGTACACACAGTGCTAGAATGTCTCTTGTTGGTATTTTGTGGTTATTACATTGGTTGAAGAGTCGCATGAACTTCTGATAGATAATTACGTCCTCTGTGACATAATAATAAAAACAGACTTTCATACTAGTTGCATGCAGTAACATAATTGTGGTTTAAGGAATCCATGCCTCTGATACTATTTTTGAAATGTAATATTCAAAGTGAACATGACCTATATTTACTTTCATTTTTTGGTTTCGTCTTATTGTGCACATTATTCAAGGGAAAACTGTGTCTGTCTAGTAACTTGCTCTAAAGCATCTTTTGTCACCGAGTCCTCATTTTTCAATGCATGTCTGCCTATTTAAACCATTTTCAAAGATTTTGCCTAAAATTAGGTTCCACTCCACATGTTTAATCATTAAATATCCTGTTTCACTCTGTCACCTAGCATTTTATATGGGTATTTTTAAAAGTATAGTTCTCAAGGCTTTGTGTGGGAGCCTATGCGTACAGCAATATTTACTGTAATGAAGTATGTTATGCTGTTTCTGTTCATTCTGATATGTCACCTACTCTAAAATTACTATCATGTTTGTAAACCTGTGGGTGGCGTCACATAAAAACAACAAATAAACCTTTGTTATTATTGTATTAAGGCATTTGTTACTCTCCTACAAGTGGCCTGTCAGTTAAAGCAATTACCCTCTCATAGCAAAGCTGTTATCTACACTTCTAGTTGCAGGCACTCTGTGACCCTCACTTTATATATTGTAATACTATTGTAAAACGATATTTTACAAACAGAATGTAACTGAGCAGGAATGTTTACTCCCAGTAAATAGAAACTGGGCTGGTCGGGTTCCTGGGACTGCAGATCCCAAACGTTCTTTGGAAGACTGCCGGGCTGAGAATGTGTGCCAACCTCACAGTTTGACAGTGAAGAAACAGACTGGAGGGCATTGTTGACTGAGATCTGTGAAAGTCCGACCTGTTCACTATGTGAATGCCATGACATGTTGTACTACAATAACAGTGTTTGTGCTCAGATGCAGTTCTGCGCCCAGCAAATCTCCCATAGTTACCACTATTTACTGCTTCTGTTGCTTGTTTACACTAAATCCTGAAACCCAAATTTGTGTAGAACTAAGAAGAACCCATATTTTGAAATATAAAACCTTGTACACCAAAAAGATCCCTAAGACACACAAAATACTTGCCACTATTTTGCCATGAGATTAGGTATTTTCTGTGTATGCACAGTTGTTTTTTTGTTTTTGTAACTGCTAACTTTTACTGTTTGTGACCACACACAGTATGTGATAGTAAATGGTGTGCAAGTTATAGTTTTGTCATTGTCACCTGTGTTACTTTTACCCACAGGTGGTTTTCTCACAGTGATAAATAAATAAATGGAGTTCATCAAATTAGCATCAACAAATTAGCCAACATATTTGTTCCAATTCTGCCAGATTATATGGATTTATGTTCTAAGCAGATGACCACAGATTGCAGTTTCATTAAAGAACACCCAAAGAGTTCAGATGAAATAACAGCCATGATCTGCTAACTAATGGATTAAGAAACATTTTGTAAATCCCCCCATGCAGATCTTGTCACTCACTAAGAAACAAAATACGCATCAGCTACACCCACTCACTTTAGTGAAGTACAAGAGTGGCTACACGCTGTGGCAACTCCCTGGCCAACACTGATAGACTGATTCCTGGCTAGAAAATCAAAAGAGCAGTAGCACTTATGAAATGACATAAGAGCTCAAGTCTTGACTGTATGAGGAAGTACAAAACAGAAATGTTTCATGGGTGAGCCAACAGGTTGTCCCTGCTTTTGCCTCTCCTAGGTGTGGAGCCAGGTTTATCCCTGTTTTAAAGCTTGTGAGAACCTCTTACTTGAAATTCAGTTTGCAAAGGGAGGGGCCGGTTTACCTGAGGGCTTGAGTTGTATGTAGGGCAGTGAACTTCCTCACTGATACCTAAGTGAGTCAGTGAGGAGACTGTGGGTCCACTGACCCTCACTGAGTCACAGCACCCATCATAGTCCTATATGGTTTACAGGATTGCCCCATTAAAAGGTCTCTAAGAAGTAGTCAAGAACCCCAAAGTTGGGGGAGAGTGTTCACTTCAAACATCTCTGACCTGTTCCAACATGTAAAAAGACCTTTTCATGTTTCTGCTACAAAGTTTTAGAGTAAAATATCTTAAATGTTCTTCCTGAACCTTGAAATGTTCGCTGACATTTCTGTGGTCTGTATGGCATTTGTTTGGGAGCAGTTGTCAGTCCTGTTTCAAAGTGCTAAATACAGTTGCATTCACACACAGTTTGGTTATAAATTAGTGTGATGACCACATTCTACAACCAAACCGACACTTATGTTTTCAGTGTGAACAGAATCGCACAGGACTGGTTATGTTGTGTATGTTTTTTATGTATTTTTTTAGGGTTTCAGAAACTCACAGAGACAGCTATTAGAATTTTTTTAATTTGTTTATTACTTACTGCTGTGTACGTTGTATTAAGACATCTGGTCTTAGCATTATTCACACCCATCACAGGAATAGAGAAGCGTCTGGACATCTTTCATACAGACAATATACAGTCCAATCCTGTAAAAACACACTTGTCAATCCCAAACACTGTGTAAATGTGTGAACAGAGCCCATGTGTGCTGGAAAAATGTCAGCCCTGCACAGAGCAAGTAAAGTGTGGCTCCAGGCTGTTCGGCATCTATCCGCCCCATACAGAGACATTCCCAGCACTGAAGACGCCAATCAAAGCCAGACAGCAGTTAAAGTCTGTCTTGCTTGGTCCACAGAGATGTTCAGGGCCTAAAACCATGAGATACATCCACCTTATCACAGCCTCTATCTAATGACTTTTAGAAGGTAGAGCAGAAGAAACCACATCTAATGGCCTCTCTGCTTCCCTCTGTGGCTGTGCCGCAGTTGACATACAGTGTGCAGGAAGTGATTAACTGGGCAAGATCAAAGACGCTGGACATGATAAACAGTCCTCCCCAGGACGAGTGGCTTGAGGCAACAGCTCGCTTCCTCCTCCAGCAGACTTCCACCTCTGCACACACATTGTCACCACATGACCATGCAGGATGTGTGTGTAGTGTGTCTCTGTTTGTGTGGAGCGCGTTTGGTGAGGCTGAAGATGTAAGCATGTTTTTTTTAAAGGGTTTGAATGAGCAATTGATTGGTAGAGAGAGAAAGGACAGAGAAAGAGAGAGAGATTAGACTTATCTGAGAAACTCTCATTTTGCATGGGCCATTGCTCACAGATCACACAGATCTTCTAAGAGGATGCTAAAAAACATTCTAATGTTTCCCATTAATGTCAGTTGTGGGTGTGAATAAACAGGACTCAGGGTCACTCAGGAAATTTTGCCAGGGGCAGTACACCAAAAAATCTAAAAATTATTTACTTAAATTACTTTTACAAAAAAGCTGTAAAGGTGGTCTGCACAACTTCAGAAAATTGTTTATCAATTATTATTTTTGTTTCATGTTCCTGTACTACCAGTGAATACAGGCGCATGTGAGTTTATGGGCTTTAGTCTGTTAGTCTGGGATTAATGGACCAGCCTGTGACTGTAACGTGAATTTCACACATGGTTCTGTTGCTGTGCGACAGCTGGTCTGTTAACACACTGCCAATGGAAGTTTATTAATCAGACCAGCTGCATGTGTATTTGTGTGTGTGTGTGTGTGTGTGCATGTGTGTATGTTGCTGTTTATAGAAATGTAAAGAACATTTTAAAATTAGATTGATTTAAAGGTTGATGATATCATATTGATACCATAATGTTAGTTTCTATAAAATACAGCGTGGCTCCTATGTATTTTTTTAAATTAATGAATCATTTAGTTACTGTCCTGAATGTTGATTGGTCAATACAACATGCCACCTTTATTAAAATCCACAATATGGTAATAGCTGTGACACAAACACATGTTCATCATATCATGCACAGCTGTTGGTTATTGTGTATCAGGGACTACAAAGCAGGATAGCACATGATGATTGTGTTCAGTTTAGTTCAGTTGTATTTCTATAGCACTTTTCCCAAGTGCACTGTTGCAAAGCAGAAATCATTTTCAGTCAGTATTTTAAATGAAACGATTGTAAAACTGGCAAGAAACACTAGTAATTAATTTTGCATTAAATAATACTTATTTTAGTGGTCCAGTGGTCCTCTGTTTACACACCATGAGTGCAAAGTCAATGCAAGATTTATAGAAACTGACTCCTGTAATTAAAGGAAAATTGTATTGTTGTAACTGTTGCCGCAGTTTATTTATAACAGCTCAGCTTGAAATTATTTGTTTATTGTTTAGTTATTAATATTATTACTTTTGGGACAAAATGAAATTGAAAAATGAAATTAAATGGTTTTCGTATGCTAAAATATTTTCATAAAACAGTTAATTATTATATATTCTATATTTCTATTTTTTATATATACTATTTATATATACTACAATATAAATTATTATATATACAGTATTCTGGGAAAGATGGTACATTGTAACTATATTCTATAATTTTTTTACATTCTGAACATAGCAGTTTGGTTTAACTTTAGAGATAAAGGCTCTTTCACCCTTTATTGGTTTGTGTTATGTGAAGTGGAACATGTGAAAAGAATCCATCATTCCTTCAGCTTCAATGGATGAAGGATCACACAAGCCCTCAGTGATCTGAAAGAGTCAATTATCTACAATTGTGCTCTGTCAGGAAGAACAAACCTGCTCTTAATCAGTCGTGTGTGGGGGTGCTCTGCTGTTTCAGGTAGGCGAGTGTCCCGGCCAAAGACGATGGCCCAGGTGAGTGACGAGGTCGCCCCGTGGCAACAGTACTGAACCCCTCCTCTTCCTCCACTCGTCCTGCCTGGCTGATCACAGGTAACAGGCCCGAATCCAAATAGTCTTTTTAATGAAGGATCAGCAGTGAGGACAGTGTCTGTCTGATCTCTGTGAGCTTCCGCCCTATAAAGGAGCTTCACTTGACCTTTCTTCTGCTTCAAAAGCCTCTTTTGTGCTCCACTGATGCTGATTGTTTTGCGCTCTCTCTGTCTCTCTCCCTCTCTCTCTGTCCTTTTGACTTTTGAATTTTGTAATCGTTTTTATTTAACTTTACATTATTTGCATTAGGGAATTATAAAACATGATATAGCAAAATCATATATGATTGTTAAATATATAAAAATGTTAACAGTGTTGAATAAGTTAATAAAATTAATAAAGATGTTAGTATTTCTTTTTCCTGTCACAACAGAAACTGCCAACAAAATTAATTAAATGGCAAAATTTAAAACTATAAAAATTATAAAATAACATTTATGACTCAACAACATTTTGGCCCAACAACTATAGCATGCCCAACATTTATGAGAAATACTTGTCATTACACTTGAGTATATATGACTATTGTCTATATGTGTGCTATAGTTATTTACCATTTTCACTTGTTTCTTCCACAGATGTTACAGTAATAATTTTGATTTAGATGCTATAATTCATAAAAGAATTATGTTTAAAAGATTTGATATATTATAATGCATATAAGTTTGTATTTATTTTGCCATTTTTGTATTATTTACTGGGCATTATAACTGAACAAACAAATAATCATTCTGTCCGTGTGAATTGGTTTCTGCCCAGGCAAAACTCAACCTAGCATTTCAAAGGGGATTGCTATAGTATCACTATGTGGTTGCTAAAGTCTTCTTTTCAGTTTTTAGTTGCTTCAATATTGTGTGGTTGTTAGGGTCTTGCTTACTGACTGAAGTCTATATGATATGACGCTCTGACCATAAATATGTCTGTGGTTTAAATATTTTTAGAATAAAAGCACAACTCTCTTCCACACTGCAGAGTCTAAATTGTAACTCTTTCATATTTTTTACAAGTTATGAGAATAAGTTTATTTCTGAGGATTAAAGGTTTGTTTAATACTTAAAATTGAATGTTTTATGATCTATAATATTAGTTATGCTTTGCTTTTATAAGCTTTGCTATTTAAAGGATTTTTCTTGTTGTCTAATCGCATTAAGAGCTTCAGCGGTATTAAACACATCTGAAGTTCTTCAGTATGATTCAGAAAATTTTGGCTGTAACTATCGCCAGGCAAAACAATTAGTAGTGGACATTGTGTCGCTAGAGACTCAATGTTATGCAGGCACCGCATGAGCTCTCCATTATCAGTCGGTTTAAATTGAGTGTGACTCGGTTTGGACTAAATAATCTTCAGGTGGTCTCTGTTTCAGTCTGGAAGAAATAACACCATGAGTTCTTTCGCTTTAGTTCCTGTTTGTCTTTTTCTGACATTTTCAAATGTATTCCATGGCTTTAGATGGAATAAATGACTTGGCTGTAGGCAAACACATTAAGAATTGGGCATCTTCTGATGCTACAGAGCTCTGTTGTCATTACATATAGTGCATCTGGAGAAACAAACAACACAGATTCCACATAGGCCCCTGTGAGACTGAGCTGTTTCACTCACGATTACAAATTAGAGCTCATTTCCAACGATTATCAGAGCAAATCCACATATGGTTTCTAGAAGGTTTCTCACTTGTTTTCTCCTTGTGCCATTAAAAAACATTTAATCTGATAGAATCATTTGTCTTTGTGTCTGCGCCTTGCAAGTTAAGGGCTGTCTGAGAGCTCTGATTGGTCAAAGGCCACATTGACATCACAGGAGGTTAAAGGTTGAGCCAGGACAATCTTACAGGTTCTGCTGTGCCAAGTTTTGCATTGAAATTTGCCAGGTGCGAAGCTTCTCTTTTGTTGTTCCTGGACTTGTTTGAACATCTGTGCCGAAGAACTGGCCAGCTCTCTGGAACAAAGTCAGCCTGAGTTTGGCTGCAAATTCCTCTTAAACAAGAGGGCAATTTTGCAGTTTTCTGGGCGGACGTGGAAAGTGATTTAAAGTGTGAGTTTCCTCTTCACACTATATCAAATCTAGATTGTGATCTGAAACCAGGTTTAGACTGTTACGCATGTGTTGGCTTGAGAAATCCAGCAAGTGTTGCAACAGAAAAACAAACATTCATATAATGTTAAAAGATTTCAGCATAGATCTGGTGCAGGCATACGGCTTTCTGTGCTCATGATGGCTGAAGGTGTGGATTTGAAGTGTTGTGCCACAAACACTCCATCCATCTGGACTGTGGGCTTTGGCCAAGGTCAGAGTTCACGCTCCTGAAATGACAGTCCCTGCAGCCCTAAATTAGACCATTTATTTTTAGTCTAAACAGGGCAATCCAGGCTATTATAAGAAGGGGCAGTGTGAGGGTGTGTGTTAATTGCTGCTGGTCAGACAGAGCTTTCTCCTCACAATTGCTGCCATATGCTCCATTGAGACCGCCGGTCTGTCTGTCTGGACACCTCCACACAGTCCTGCACTTTCACTACAGACTACTTCAGATATTATTTATCAAATCAATATATTTAAAGAACTCTAATACTCTATGGATGCATCTGCTGATGGTACTGGGCAAATGTGACAGATTATAAACATTAAACCACACACAACATTTTTATAACTGGGCTGTTTACTCATCTTTATTAATCTATATTAATGAAGTATATTGTAGTAGGAAGTGAAACTGTATCACAGTTTTAACACTGGAAGGCATCAAAGCATCAGGGACAGAGTGTTTTAGACATGTTAAGTAATTGACTTGATTGGAACATGGTTTGGGACAGACTAAGTAATTGCTTTGTTACAGACCTGTTTGTGGTCACAGTGTGAAATAAAGCAGCAATCGCATTAATGGTTGCAATAATGTCCGTTAAATACACAACCTGCTCTATTTAATCTAAATGATTATTTGAGGTTATATACAGTGCTGTACTGAATCTGAACACACAGTACACTATGCAATGCTTTTCAAACCTCAGCAGAATTAAAATCGCACATCATTTGTAAAGTTCAACACATTCTTTGGCTCATTTGATTATGGCTTCAGCAACAGTGAGTGTTTAACATCATTTAACATGTTGTAAATTTGTTCTGAAGATGCAAGGAAAACAAAAATCTGGGCCTGATTATAGACTTTTAACGATAGAATTGGAGAATTTCTGACCTGCAGAAGAACATCCAAAACTCATGTTATCTGCCACTTAAACTGTTGTATGACCATGTCACTATACACTGTGTCATTTGGGTTACTGGTGTTTTGTGTTATAGTCTGTCCTTCATTACATTATGTATATCTTAATTATAATTTATATTACAATGTATGTAAATATACAGTGTAAAATAATATCATCTGTCAGGTTAATTTTATTGAGGTCTAAAAGTCTAAATAGTTACTTAAGTCTAAATAACCTAAGAAGGATTATTCATTGTGAGGATGTGAATGAGAATATAGTTAAACTTCAAGCTGTTCTGGTTTGTATCAAGCTGGTGACAGGGCAACACCCCCAGCCCACCCGCCTTGAACCCACCTGACGTGACTGATGTTCCACCTTACCTCCTCATTAGCTGTTTCATCTGGAAAACAGACTTTCCGAACGACTCCAGATTTATCAATGCCAAGTTACACAGGCCCTGGAACAATTACAGAATTTGTAATGGTTCCTTTTGCAAATGCAAAATAAACAATGCTGGCTTCCAAGCCTTTATATATACAAAAAATGCACCTGCAGGAGCTGCATTCATGTGATTCAAATGTGCAAGTGTCCTATATATGCATCAGGTTAATGGTACATTATAGAAAATGCTTGTTGATTATTGAAGATGTTGTGGTCAAACATTATGAAATCTTAAATAAAATTCTTAATAGCATAACTGAATAACTTTTATTTATTCATTAGCTTTCTGGTGAGAATTTGTCTGTTGTAAAAGCTGCACAAAGCCAGTAGCAGATCTCAGTATATACAGCAGAGTAGTGTGAAAAAACAGAAGATTAAACTGTTTCTAAAACACAAATGTTGCATCTGTTTGTGGTGACAGTGGCTGTGAAACTGCCAGACAGCAGTATTTTGTGTCTTTTGAGTTGAGTCAAACATCTTGCATGTAATGATAAAGATTTTAAAGACTGTTAGCAATCTCTCTATGTATCAATTTCTACAAATATTTTTGTTTGCCATAAATGTTTAATCCAGAAATAGCTTGTGATCCCAGAATGGTATTGACTCATTAGCTCTTTTCCTGAGAGTCTAATATAGATGTTTCAAGATGCTGGGCTTTGGGCAGGGTCAGGTGGGTGGGCTCGGAGGTCTGCTATTAAATTGCCAGAGGGTGTGCCCCTATCCAGCTGTCAATCAGAGTGATAAAACCCAGACACCCAGTGCACCCAATAACCATGTGTTTACTATCCAAATACCTCCATCACAACACAGTCCTATTACTGTGAAATCTGGTGAGGATATCTTTAAGAAATATTCATTCATTTATTCACTATGTGAATAACATACACCAGTGGTCTTCATGAGAAAAATTGATTATTAACCATACTAAATGAAACATACTAAATGCTTTTTTGAAATGTGAAAATGCAAAAAGGTTTCTGTGAGGAAGGGTGAGGCTTAGAGGACAGAATATACAGTTTCATATGATATAGAATATATAGTACAGTATAAAAGTAATTTTGTTTATGTAAAGTCCCCACAAAGCATAGAAACATGTGGGAATGTGTGTGTTTTAATTTGCAGACGAGACCTAATTTCCTGTGTGTTTATGTGGTGCTCCGTCTACTCAGTCATTTTTGTTGCTTTTTTGTTGTTGTTGTTGTTATTTCCTCTGTAACGCAGTTTGATTTTACTGCAGGGCGATGCTTAAAATGTGGTGTGCACATGTACCTACAGTAGAGACCCAGAGCCAAGATACTTTTCCAACACTTCTCCACGGTGTTGTTTACTGTGTATGACCAGAACTCATTCTGTCTGCTATAACGCAGTCAGGATTCCAGTAAAGTCATATACATGCATAATAAACTTAGCACCTATTATTAACCATTTAGTGATTGACAAAGTGATCTAATACCAATCCTTAGATTTTTTTGAAGTGAATGGTAGGCAGTCATTTCTCTATAACAATGTAAACGCAATATTGTTTTGTTAAGTAGAAATCGGAAAAGATAATTAAGTGTCTCTTTGCTGTAATATTATTATCATTATAATCATATAAGCTGTAACAGGTAATATATGTACCTATCTTTATTAAACTGCTTATATGTATTTAAAATTAGTTGATCACACAGCTGATATTCACGCTTGCACGGGTCACATTAATCCACAGGGCTGAGTTTGATAGAAGACCTGCAGACCTGCAAACTTTACATTTAATCTCCCTGAGAACTGAAGGAGTGGCAGAGACACAGAGGCAGGCATTTCTTCAGACATTCCTGAGTCTACAGGGGGCCTCGGGTTGGGTTCAAATGACTGGCAGGCCTGGATTGGTGCATTGTCTCAAAAGGGGTGGGTACACAGGTGGGCAAGTCTCTGTTTTGTTGTTGTTGTCATTGTTGACGAGTCCCAATAAACATTCCGGCCCTTAGTGCTTGAAGGCAACAAGATGGCCGAATGGAGGAAGGGCGGAAAACATGAGGGAAACAAAATCAGGTTTTCAAATCTCAGAAGCTCTAAAAACAATAGAGAACCCATGGGCTCCAGAACTCATTCATGCATGACAATGAGAAGGCCACAGTGTGGTCATAGGCCTCAGGCTACGCCACGACTGAGACCCAGGCAAACTTCTGGCTGATGTTTTCTCCACAAAGAATCTGCGTCATTCAGAGCTGCTGGAGCACAGCTTGCTGACGTATGATCTTGGTGGATGTGAGATGATGGATGGTTATGATGCAGAGATTTCAGTGAGTTTATCCGCTGTGGCTGCTCCACCCTTCCTGACCACAGCTTCCAGGCCTGATAAAGATTCTCTGTAATCCCCAAAGTCTTGCGTTTTGTATCTGATATTTAGTTGAAGGGGCAGATCAGACCGGCTCAGCTTTACATGTCTTACCTGAACTAAAGCTTCACCTGAGGAGAGCTGAGTTTCGTGTGAGCAGATGAAAACGTTTTGAACTCCTGTGAGCTGCTGGCTGGATTTGACACGTATTGCGTATGGTTTTGTTAAAAGCACAGAGCAGAACATCAATCAATCATCTCTAGACATGTCAGATGTCCTGGATTCAAATCCATTATTTATTTTGTTGCATTTTTGTTTTAATTTGTCAAACTAAATAAAATGTAAATAAATAGCTAAATATATGCCATATTATTTATTAATAATTATTATGGATAAAAAGTTAAATAGAGCCAAGTCTTTTAACTAGGAGATAATTTACTAGATCAAGATAATTTAGGACATTTTCATGTCAATGTGACCCAAAAAGGATGTTTCATGTTTTAAAATTAGTCCAACACCATGACATTTTCTTTGCTTAAGGATTTTCTTATAAACGGATTGTTGGTTTTGTAGTTGCTTTTGTTTTTCTGTGATGTGTTTAAAATATTTATTGTCTTATCAGAAGAACGAGAGATTAATAGAATCATTATTAGCATTAACAATGTATTGCACTTCTGACAGTTTAGTTTTACAAACCTTATTTCTCTCTGTTGTGCTCATATTATTGAATTATTCTACCTAACACAAATTAATAATGTTTTTGAGCTCAGATGGAAATTACATTTAACACATGTATGAGCAATATGCTTGTGAAACGAAACACAACCTTCCTGCCTCATTTAACTTCAAAATCGTAATACTTTTAGAAATGCCTTTTGCTTCTCCAGCTGGTGAAACGATTTCATACAGCAAAGTCAATCAGATAAAAGTTTTCTCTTTGAGAATGAAGACATAGAAGGTTTGCTTGAACCGTATTTAAGTTACTCTGCTGGTTTTTTTTTTAAGTTTGGCCCTCGGGAGCAGATAATAGGGCTGTGTTAACGAGGAGCAGCTAGCGTCAAAGAGAAGACCAAGTGCTTATCAAACAATCTCACTTGCCCAAATCAGAGGGAGGAATAAGACAAATCCACAGGAAGTGTGTCACCACTGGCCTCTGGTCAAATCAGGGACACATCTTGATGGTAAACATGACAATGTTAGGAAAGACCGAGATTTAATACAAAGGCCTTTGCCATGCTTGCATGTTTGCAGAGTATTATTTGTTTTATGTCTTACAACCTTAAAAACAGAATTACATTAAGAAACCTTTGCAATTTCATGTAACTTTTCTTCCTCCTCTGCAGTTGTGATATGAAAGGTCATCTTTGTGTTTGCCAGACAGATCTGTGTTTATTTCTCTCCACAGTTAACCACTGAATTTGCCCTCGTGAGATTGAGGTGACATATGTCGAGGGCCAACAGCCTGCATGTGGGAGCAAGAGCAGATAACAGGTGTTGGGTTTGATTGGAATAATTATCACAGGTAGAAGACACCTGTCAAGCTTTCGTTTGTTTAGTCAATGTATCTTTGTGATTAAGGGGGGCATGCATTAAACATTTATCAACAAAACAAAAAGACAAAAGTTGGTTAAGGTCATATAATCACAAGTCAATCATATTTTTATAACTAGAGTTTCTTATTCTCCCAAAGTTCAGAGCAGTGTCCTGCTTCCTGGATTGGCAGTTTGTGGCTTTGTTGTTTATTAAGAGGCCACCCAAGGGACTTTCCTTTTATTCTTCAATCAGATGACATCTCAGACACCTTGTTAGCTACATAGCATCATTAGTCTTGTTTGTGGTTTGTGGCTTACTGTCCTAACCACAACCTTTAGTAAATTTAACAAATCTTCCCTGTTGGTGGGTCATTAAAGCTAATCAAAAGCCACAAAAGCTAGCCATGTTCTACTTCTCTGAAGGTTTAGGGTTTGGTTATTGATCGTGATAAATGAAGTTACAAAATGTAAAGCTTAAGATATTGTTATCCGCCATGTTCTTTAATAATCAAATCATTGACCTGGATTTCAATTACAGGAGACACGTAGGTTCTATTCCTCTGATATCCAAGCTGAACCCATGAGGTTATGTTTATAAATTAAGCACGCTATTGTGCAATAATGGTTTCTTGATCTACCATAAATAATTGTGTTGACTCAAGAAGAACAGACAACAACAGGTCCCACAACTGAAGATAATTTATCTCACTAGCGTCCCTGATCAGCATCACAGAGAGACCATTCAGAAGAACTTGTGGGAAAAACAGGTGTTGGAATGATGTAAACATATCCCAGTTTGCATTGCTTGTATGAACAGCCTTTTTAAAGCACAACCCACTTTGCCTGACTAATGGTGGATCAAGGCGATTATGGCATTAAGACTCGCTTGTTGCACAGTAAATACAGCACAACTATTAAGAGCAACAAATATGGATCTTTGACGGCTTGTTCCCACAGGAAAGTCGTCACCTCAACCAGATGAGGTCTCAGTGGCTCTTCTGTCAGTGTTCTGATGTTTGTCTCATGCTCTGGAAGTTCTCAAGAGAGACGCTGTGCTGTTTAGTGGATTTTCTCAGTCGTTCTTTGTTGACTAGTATTATGTCCCAGTGCAGGTCTGAGGAGCTGTTACATGACTGGCCGATCTTTACCCAACGGAAGCAGATGATTGGCGGAAAGCCCTCCAAATTATGTTTCTCAGATTATAGATTGGCAGCAGCGATTACAGTCAACTCAGTCATGACAGAAACGTCCTTAGTCCAAGTTACAGACCCTGCCAAACATTTTTAGGCTGTTTAAAATGAGGGTCTTTTCTTATGTTAGTAGTTGGAGTAAATATAAAATAATACATTTCTATTGATAGCGTTTTGTATTTTAGCATTGTTATCTTTAGCTCTATTTTAGCTATTAACTTTTAGCTAAGTTTATCAAGCGACTAAACATATTTTAATAAATGTAATACATTTCAATAAATTAACAAGATTAATAAAAGAAACTGACTGTAAAAGAGCACAACCCTCAGATATAATGGTTATCTTCAACTGTAATTTTGTAAAAGGGTTTATATAAGAAGTGTATTTCACATTTGATCAAACTTTGTGATACATTAATGCAGTGTTTGCATGTTAACACAAGATATTTTCCATTTTTATTCTATGACATAAAACACGCCAGTAACACACCACTCATAATTTATTGAAGCTGTTGTGTGTCTTGAAAAGGGCAGTTACTAAAAAATACAAAATTAGACTATAACCATTAATGGAGACATTAGACAGCAGCACAACTGCTTACACTTACATATTTTACAAATATGTAAAATAATATAATGCGTGTTAAAATGTTTCAAATAATGTGAATGAAGTCATTTCAAAAAGTTTGAAAGAGTTGTTCAAGTCAAGCAACCGTGGTGTAGTTCGGGTAAAGCTTAGCATTTAGCTTTATTTTGTTATTTCTGGTGATTGGATTTAGGCTTCAGATATAATTAAAGTTGTGTTCATTTGTTAATGTATTAAATATATACATTGAATTCCCTGTCACTTTAGATTAAAGCATCTGCCAAATTAACAAATGTAATTTTAAATGTTAAGATTATTCAGATGGATAAAGCATGTAACTTTTATTATTCACAAAGCTTATTTTTTTGCAATAATCCAAAAGCCTATGAAAATATCATATTGGCTTTTTGGCGAGGAAACTAGTGTGATAACTTCTGGACTGGCTTACAGAAACACATCATCACTGTAGTATTTTATAGAATGAAATATTGAGTCACACCATAACGTGCTCTGACAGGGACAACAAACAAACGGAAAATGAAAGTTCATATTAAATGTGTAATTTCTATGCACCAAATGGAACTGCAAAAATTGTCTCCTGTTATGTGTTGTACAGAAGAACAGTTAGTTCCATTTTGCTGGTTGAGCTCATGTTGCTATGTTCATGCCAATATTGTTTAAAAACTTTTTTCTTTCACACTATCATATTTACACTAACTAACTATGTGGACCACAGTCTTTTAAAACATCTCAATACATGTGTGTAATCATACCTACAACATTAAAACAAAACACAGGGCAGATGAATTGGTCTGCATTCTTGGTGGAGTTATGTCTGTTCCAGGGACAGTGGATCATTTGAACTGGCTGCATGCCTCAACTTCACCTGAGTTGCAGGCAATAGGAGAAACATGCTTTGATCTGCAGCCCCACCCATGTACAGCCTCTTCCAATGGACTAATTCATTACTGAACCGGCTGATGGCTCAGTTCCACCTCTTCAAAGCTTTGGCCATCAGCTGAGACTCTGTGTTTTACATTCTTAGACTAACTTTTAACTCTCACCCTCCCTTGGGCTGTAGGTTGGTATTTAGCGTGAAAGGTTAAACTGAAACACCTACAGGTCCTCGGGTTGTGGCGTTATTATTGTAAGAACAGTCCACGCTTCGTTCCCACGGGTAATATACTTCAGTCATCTGGACTGCAATCTTTGAGTTTTCAGTAATTTCTGTGATAAGTTTGCATGTCTGTGGTTGAAACACAAGTTGTTTGCCTTTTCTTAACTTTTTTTTCCTCCAATGCTCTGATACATTCTAGATGTTTAAAATGTGTCCTGATTCTTAAATAGTGTGGCGAATATAAGAGTCCAGTTACAATCCTGAAACATTTTGCACTGTTAGTAATGCCAGTGTACATGAAGCAATTGCAATAACACAATTTATTTCATTTTCCAGTTTTCTATGATTTATTTTTTCTTATTCCTATACATTTTCCTATACATCTCAATAGTTTGTGAAGAAAATAAACAACTCTATTTTCTTGTTCAGTAATTACTGAGCATTGCAAAAACAGTGAAAAGCACAATAGAAATAAATTTGAACTGAATTCCTTTGACTTAGGTTACAGTCAAATGTTTTTCAAAAAAGACACAAAGACAGACATGTTTGCACCATGTAGTATTAATAGAGCTGCATCTAGTTTTTCTTCCGATTGCCCATAGGAGTACATGAAACAATGTTTTTTTTAAATATGAATCAGGTTGTATGGAATGTCTTCACCCCAGGCTTTTGGACCACAATTTGGCATTCAGATGTCCAAGCCCTGTACTTCCCTGACTCTCGCCCACACAGACCCGCGTTACGCTTAACACTTGCCAAGTCTGATGTCAGCCGTGCTGCACACAAGTCCCCGGGTTCATGTTCCATTTCTGTTTTGACACCAGGCCCTAATTACTGATGTAAATGATTGATCACCTTGATTATGCTGCAAGGGTGGATGGAAGACCTCTGCCTATCAAGTTAGACTGAGTCTGGAGAAGTAGTACAGTGGTAAACAGATACCCGGCCAGTCCTAAGAGATGGGAGATTAGGTTCTGAGCACCTGCAAATTGGACCAAAGGCTTTTCCCATTAGTAGACACTCCACTGGCCATAGTACCTGCACAGGTGTTGGAGGATATCTTTGGCCCTTTTGTTAGCTCTAATCCCACTCTATTCTTCTCTCTGGTTCTGTCCTCCAGGTCTAAGCCTTCTTTTTGACACCTGAAAGATTTGACCATTGGCAGGTAAACTCAAGCACTTTTGAAATGTGATTTGGCTAATTGGGTTTGGAGTGGAAATCCAGACTGCCTGCAGGGAAATGCTCCAGATGGCTTTGGTCTTAGTACATGTAACTAACAGGAAACATTCTCAGAATTTTAGCTAATGTTAGTAGAACATTTTACCATCTGAGTACTTAGTAGACTTAGTAAAATGCTTTAAAGTTACAAAATTAAAAAAAAGTTTGCATAGTGTTCGTATAGAAAAGCAGTAATGTTAAGAAAGGATGTTTCAAATATTACTAGAACTTTAAAAATTCAATTTTAAAGTTTTTATTGCTTCATTAAAGCTTTATGGAAATGTTCTTATAACCTAAAATTGTTAGCTGGGCAGTTGAATATTTGTATATCAGAACATAAGAAATGTGAGTCGTTTACAAAAATCAGTTCCAGAAACTCACTCTCTTAGTGTTTCTACATTTTGGTTGGTGTCACAAGTACAACATACTTTTTATACTTTTAAACCTCGTCTGGAGTTTAAATCATCATGTGCCATTTTTAGAAACTACTTATAATGCTTATCAATGTTTTCTAATGGTTTTCTGAATCACAAACAGGAAATTACATTTACAGGGAAACCATGTTAATTAGGTGGTGATAAAATATATGTTTTTGTACAGCTTAGAGTTGCTTTGTAATTATACTGCCAGAAGAAATACGTTTGTGTATTGTTGCCTTTAGCGGCTCATGTTAAGTTTCTCTGCATCACTGTAAAACTTGATTTGACAGCAACAACTCAACGCCTAAAGGCATCTTATATTTGAGTAGATGTCCATGTTTACTTTTGTCAGTATTGTTTCTGTATTAAGACAAAGAGAGATTCATTGCATTGCATTGTAGTAACAAACATTTCATGCATTTTCAAATGCAGTTCCATTATATACACATAATGACAAGTAATGATAAAAATACAGTAATTACGCTGGTTTGTAACAAAAGAATTTAACAATACAATACTGTATCAACCGCCCCCTCCACCTTCCTAATACAGCCTTAAAACCCCCATTCATCTGAGACAGCTATGAAGACAATCTCGCCAGTCTTTCTCCTAGGGGCCAGGCGAGGTTTACCTCAATCTTCTCATTTTCCCAGACACACATGGCCTGTGCAGCTGCAGTCCAATTGATCTGGGTGCTGCAGGGAGATAAATTGGAGGGGAAATGGTTTAATTGACCTCACTCTCACTGCCGGAATGCAATAGCTCTTTGTTACTCACCCGTGAGGCAAAATCTTCACACATTTTGGTTGCCAGCCCTCCTCTTCTTATTTAGCCAGAAGTGTTGAACTGCTCTGTGTTCTTGTTTGTTTCAGTAAGTGATGTTTTTGTAATGCATGCTGATAATCTGCTCTGTCTATTCAACCATCAGCTGTATGGAGTGTGTCTCCAGAATTATGTTCCAGCAGGTGACCTAAACCTGTTCAATTGCATCTAATGCAAAGTGAGTTCTTTTTATTGCGTTAGAGCATGCAGGTGCATCTCGCAGACATGCAGCAGTGTGCTGGCTGATTAAACACACTTGGGTCATGACCCATGGTGCTGCAGAAGATGAAAGAGTTAAACAGCTAGATGTGTGTAACCTGCGTTGCTTTGATCTTCTTCAAAGGTCACAGATTCATTTCCATCAATCTTCATGTGAGTCACTGTAGAGGGCGCTGTCTGTCACTTAAACAATAGCTCACTTCTTAGACAACATAAAAGTGCAGAATATAATCAGCCCCTGCACTGGGTAAAAAATGATCAACATTTAAAAGTCTCTAGTGAGTTGTACTCTTTGCTGACTGTAGTTATAAATGATGGAACAGTGCATCATGGGATAGATTTTTCGGTGGTGGGTTTGACCAAACAAAGAAGATTCTGAGAAAGCTGCCTAATATCAGATATTTTTGCATTAGAATTGGGCTTGTGATGCCTTGATATGAAACCAGCTTACTAGGTTTTGGGCTAGAACCTACATTCGCTGAGAAACTAGCCCTTAAAGTTTTTAATAGTGGAAAACGGATGCCTGAAACCTGTCTTCTGATGGTCAGATATGACAGCAGCAGAAATGTAGATGCTTTGAAGTCAGTGGTTGTCCCTCAAACTGCAGACAATCTGACGCTTAGTCGACACAGAAGAAGAAAAGGGGGGAGAATGGCACATCTTTTTCCTTCCTTCTCTTCTTCTGCCCAGGGCCCAGAAACAAGCTTTTAAATCTGTCAAGCTTTACCGCCCAGGGCTCTCCAGCACAAAGCTCCACTGGATTGAGGTGACACACCTTTTTATTTATATTCATGTGTTTGTTTCACCTAAGAATGATCAGTTTTGCCACTTCATTTAGCATTATGGTGCACATTCACATGTATATTAATATGACTATAAAAATTACATTACATTACGTGATCGGGATTTCAATTTAACCTGTTATTTAAATGTTTACCAACTGAGGGAATTGCATTGCAACTACAGCAAACACATTACAATTATTCTTCAGTACAGGGACGAACAGGTGAAAAAGTAAACATTTTCAGAGACATTTGGCAACATTTGAATGCAGCCTTCTAATTTATAACAGTATTGTTGTCTGTCATTTAATATGTGTCAGATATCAGTATAGAGACTCTGTCATACAGAATTATAAATATTATATTATAAATATTGACAAATGAAGCATTCAGCTTTTTAGGACCCTGCTGACATCTTTCACATGGCAGAAGTGTTTCAGCAGTGACGTTGCTGTTTATACCTGCAGTAAAATGCATCTCCTGTGACAGTTGTGTCAACACTCACTACATCGGTTAATGCATGTTGCATGCATATATTATACATATATTAATGCATGTTGAGGAAGAAAGTTAAAGTAAAAATAAAATATTTTAATTAAAGTGTGCTTTTTCGGTAGGTTATATTTGTTTAAAACTGCAATTAACCAACAAAGTTTAAAGCCCTTTATTAGCTAAGTGGTTGATTGACACTGAGTGGGTGGGGCTTCTATGATGTCATTAGCATTTACAGTTATAATGTGCATTTCTGATGCCTTTTTTTGTGATTTAAAATGCTTTGATCCTGTTTACATCTATAGATTTTAATACCAGGTGCAACTGGGCCCTTAACTCTTACAGTGTTGATAGCTGATGTTGTTTCAAAAACAGATGAAATAAAAAACATATTTTACACCTGTATGCAGGAAGCCACGCAACTTTTTTATATTAGTTTTTGTACACTACACACTATACAAACTTGTATATGGTTCTTACATGTAAAATATAAGTGAAATTTAGGTCAAATAAAATGTATATGATGTCATACAATTTTGATGCACATGAAAATGGCACATTTCTGTTCAGAACATTCTAGTGATTGTCTCATATAAATGTTTCAATTGTTGGAACAATTGCAGTTCTAGATTTTTGGACATATGTAAAGAACCAGTGACATCAGAAGCTGCTCATGTTCACAGTGAGAATCAGTGTGTGATTCTTCAGGGTCATTGTGTGCTGTTGTAGGTCACAATGGAACTTTACACTTGTCAGAGCAGGGACCTCTTGTCAGGAGCTGAACTTGATCCTGGTGGTTTGTTTCTGTTGAGGAGCTATGAGGAGAAGGACTTGACCAGGGCAGGCAGTTTCTTAATATTTTATTCCTTTATTTAAATATTTTATAATATTTAAATCACATTTGTTTATTTCATGGCTAGAGCACAGAGTGTATGTTGATTTCCAAAGTGTCGCTCGCTCACAAAGAATGATCGTGATGAAACTCAGAAGTGAGAATTTCTCATATTTCTCACAGAGGAAGTGCTCTTGTTTAGCTTAGACAGATGTCAGGTCCACTGAAGCGGGCTGTACAGATGGACTAGGACGAGATGTTAATAATAATGCTCAGCGTACGCTCTGGGCACAGTAGACCACAATACCCTAGGTGAGGGGAGGTCACATTACTGAGGGGTTGGGTAACCCCAGACGGATAATCCCTAGAGCTGGTAAACCGGTCTTTAGAAATTCCCTGTCAATACCTGGCAACCTCGGGCCTTTGGCTTTGTTAGCTGATCGGATGTGCATGTACACTGGGTTACTCTCTTGGTAAAAATTGTACTTAAACTGTTGGCCAGGTCGCTTTGCTGCACAACCGCCTGCTGTGTCCCTTATTCTGTAATGAACAATTTACAGGTTTAAACAGACAGTCTTTTGGTGAGAAACAGCTTGATGTGGGAGATTTTCTTTACTCTAACTTTCTAAAATCTTTTATTTTCTTTATAAATCTTATAAAATGCAATATGTCCTGATGGTTAATTGAAATAAATCAGGAACATGTGACAAACCCAGCTAACGAATATCACGTGCGTTGGTGTTCTGCATGTAAACTCAAGACGGGCACAGTTTCCTTTCAGCATGTTTGCAAGATTCCAGCATACGTATGCAAGATACAAGTTTTCCATGACCTCAGATGAACTGTGACACTCCCGGCCACTCGTCACGCTCTCAGCGTGATTCTTATTTTTGTGACATTTACAGAGGAACGTTTTTTACACGTTCTCTGGACGGTGTTTTATGCTCTGCTGAAAACACAAAGTTAGGGAAAAAAATATTAGTTCAAAATTCAGTTAGAATCAAAAGTTTTAAAACAATTTTTCTTTTCAAAATATGGCTGAAAGTGTTTATTATTTAAAAACCTAAAGTAATAATTGAACTAATTTATGTAATTGTTTTACTTTTTTACTAACAAATTAAGTTCTATTTGTGGGTGGGTGTTGTTAAATAAGAGGTTTGCAAGAACACAAATGTGTAAAATTACATCATGACATGATAACATTTTAAACATGATAAATTGTGTATAAAACACACTAGATGGTAGAATTTTTTAAAAGATTAATGAAAAGGTTTCTGTAAGGGTTAGATTTAGGGGTTGTGCTAAGGGATAGAATATACAGTGTGTACAGTATAAAAACTTTTAGGTCTGTGGAAAGTCTGTATAAATCACATACACCAACATGTTTGTATGGGTGTGTGGGGGTTGGGGTTTAAGAGTTAGGGTGAGGGGATAGAGATTGCATTGTGCTAGTTAATGTCCTCACAAACATACAATAAGGTACATCATACAAAATCATACAGTGTATGAAGTATTACCATAAATGTATATTTTCATTTGCAATCATGTTACTACATATTCACACATACCATCATTTAAACAGTTGATCTGAAAGATTTTAGCTCCTTTCTTCACATTTGTGTCTGGGAACAATTACTCTGGTGATGAATTCAGAGCCCAAGCCAGAAACCAGACACACACTTTTACAATTCCCACAAAGGACAAGAGAGTCTACAGTATTTTGAATGCCTTAAAATTTCCTTCTGGTTATGTGATTCTTTTCCCATTTATTCAGGTGTCCTTGTTGTACAGTTGGTGTTTTAAATAAAAATATTTAATACATACAAATATTATAGTATTATTATTATTATTATTAAATTATATACTTACTATTTGACTAAATACTATATTCAAGAGAATATTTTTATCTCTATTTTATTGTCATATTGTTTTCATAGGTATGACAGAAAAACAAACTTTCATAAGTAGCTAATGTCAGTTGGCTTTTATTAACATCACTTTAAGAATTAGAGAAAGTTTAATTTGTCTGTCTGTAATTATAATTCTGATCCTCATCTGTCATCTTATGACTGTGATTTTTAACTATTTAATCTGTTTCAGTAGCTCTTTGTCTCTGTGGTACAGGTCAGTGTTGTGCCAGTACTGTACAGGGAGTGGCCGGTTGAAGGAGGTTCTTTAGGTAATTATATCTTAAGGAATATTTAACTGAAGGTGTGGTGCTAACTGCAACATCAGATATTTTGCACAACCATATTGAAACATCTAGAGCAGCAATATTTAAGGTTTTGTTGTAGATGCAAACACCTCTCTAAGGTTTCTGCCAACACATGTACACACCATCAATAACCTGAAGGATGGAAAGGTGATGTGTTTAAACTGTCTACACAAAAGGAATGAGGTGGACTACAGAAAGATCCTACAGTAGCCTCAGGCACAGATTAACAATCTTTATCCTACACAGCACACCAGCCTCTTCCCTGACCCATCGTCACCTCAGGCCAAAACATGAGTGAAAGACAAATCCAGTTGTAAACATTGATGTCTGCAAGAACCAAGCTCCGAGACGGGCATTATAAATTGTCCTCAATGTCCTTAAAAAATTATTTGTCCTGAAAAAAGTTGTCCTGTTTGTTAACATTTAGGCATTTCAAATAGACTTTATTTTGATTGGATTTTTAACTTTTATAAACTCATGTACCCCCAATACACAAAAGCTATGTTACCCTCTGTAACACTTTATAATAACTTTCAATTCAAAATAACTACAATTATTACGCTGAACAAAGCAAATTTTAAGAATTTTTTAAAGAAATCTCAGGTATAGGTTACATAGTTTTACAGTTTGTAGAGCTGTCTGAACGGACAGCCCAGGAGACACAGGCAGAACAATCCGTTGATTTGAATCAAAAGGAATGTTGTTACCTCACGTCACTAAACACTGATGGTGTTAACAGGACTTAACACTGTCCAAGAGGTGTGCACATTCACACTCAACATATAAACGTTTTCACACACTTACATGTGAACAATCTTTTCTCGTGTCTCACACACGCACATTCACAAAGACATACGTGTGCAGGACAGCAGACGCCAGGCAGTCTGGGCCACGTTGTGGTGTATTGTTATTAACGTACTGTCTCGCGTGTATTAAAGCTCGGTGAGGACACAGCCCTGCACTATGACTCCAGGGCTCAGCTTTGTTCTTCTCTGTAACGCAGGCATAATTACAACCTTAAAGAGCGTCTACCTTTCCTTCTCACCCTCTCCACACCACCCCACACCCCAGACCATTACAACAGCAGCTTCTGAACTGGGGACATCGGCTTTCTTCTCAAGTTTACTTCTGTTGTATTCAACCATGTAATTCATAAAATACTGTCAGCTTACCAGAACTCTTCTACCATAATTTTGATGTATCATATGATTCCACAGTAACCCCACCATGTATAATCTAATTAATTCACACCTAAAAATACTTGACAATCTCGTTGCAATAAATAACAAAATGACAAGGCAAAAAAATGATTTTTTTAGAGATAAGCATACCAGCAAGAATTTCACGAAATGTTCTAAGGTTTAAATTTTACTAAAACAAAAGAGATACTAATTTAAATTATTTAACTAATTATTTGACACTTTCTGGAGTTTTTCCGTTATCGGTTTTCAGTAACATGAATGACATGATATTGAACGTTGTTGGGTTTCAACCTAATGAGACTGTAGTATATGCTGCCAGTTCTACTTGTAATTGTAACATAACAGATGAAGAGTCTTCCTACAGTCGAACTGGCATGTTGCACTTTTGCTGACATTATTGTAACTACGGTTTAGCGGTGACAATAATTTGTGGCTGTGTTTTGGGCTTGGAGAGTCAGAGCTGCCATGGCTTGAGTCTCAGCCCACTGTGGTCTCCTGTGGCCCTGAGACATGTAACACACCAAGATCAACTTCAGCAACATGTGTAACTTGTTTCAGCGTTTATGATCAGCTTCAGATGACTGCGCACAGAGTTCTTGAGAGGGAGGAATCACTGCACTATGGGTTGGTGATGATGGCTGGGATTTTTTAAGGGTGTGATTGAAAGCCACACAAACTGCAGGTTCTTCTGGGAGGAGATGAAACATCTTGGGCAACAGTAATCTCCATCGAAACTTTTTGTGCCCAGTGTCCTTACAGGCCCCTTACAGACAGAGCAACTGATTTTTGTCTGTTTTTTACTTTGTTTATCTCCAAATTTTGTTGTATATGTGTTGTTTAGATTCTGTAATAGCCAAAAGACAAAGAAAAAAAATTATAAATTGCAATCATTTACAACAACATAAACTAAATATATAGTTATGGTCCATTAAACCGATCTGAGCTTTTCTGTGTGCATAAGTAATCTACACCTTCACATTTCTGACTAACAGGTGAAATCTAAAGAGGTAAATAACTGTATCATAACTCCTGAAGTGACCTGGTGTATGTGTTTTACTGGAATGTGATGAATGGAGATGACATTTCTCTACCCTTATATATTGTTCATGCAAAGCTGTGGTCCACGATTCAGCAGATTTGCTATAAGCTTGGGCTGTAGTCCTTGTTGATAGTAATACATGGAAGAAAACACAAATTTTACTGAATCGACTACGGTGACTGAGCCAAAACTGAAATTATTAAAAAACATTACTCCCTCACTACTACTACCTAAACTACTCCCAATAATAAAATAGTACTTTCTAATACAACTAATAATAATAAAGTCCTAATACATACAATTATTTAAATATTTGCCTATATGTTATACCTGTTTTGGGTGAGTTTGTGTTTAAGAGTTGTTGAGTGATCTGATTTTAGTAGTTTGTCTCGTAAAAACGTCAGGTCACGTGATACGTGCTTCTTGTACAAAGCGTTAGTTTAAACCATTTTACATTTTATAAATATGAATACACAGTGACATTTAAATGTTGCAGTAATTGTATACAGCTTTTAGTAAAAGTGTATGTCGTTCTCATAGTATCCGATCCTGAAACTAACTCTGTTCCTTATCTACTGTATATCTACCGTAGTTAAATTTATTTTATTGTAGCTTGTAATAATATAATGGCACTGTTATAATAAACCATGAATTAAATAAATCATGCAACTTAGTGCGTTGTTGTGATCGCAGTAACGAGGTGAATTACGACGTCACTCTGCAGCCGGAGCTTTTGATGCCATAGGGGAGACCGGGGCTAGTTGTCACGCAGAGCTGTCTTAAATAAACCCTTTTAAATAACTCAGCACACTTTATAACTTTAACAAATTTGGTTGCATTTTATTTAGTGATTTTTTTTTCATTATGGGATAAGTGATGAGAAGAGCTTCTGTATGTGAATGACTGTATATTGCTTGTCACTTCTGTGCTCCGCCTACTAGATGGAGGGATAACGCTGATTTTTTTCATTCTCTTAAACAAAAATAGCAACTATTTTGTGTGCACTAAAACAAGTAAAAATGTCCAAGATGCTGTAAATAATGAAATGGGTTGACTTATTTTATTTGTATTTTTGAATGGAGGTGTTTTTTTCATGTTTCGGCCTTATGTTACAGTGCGCGCTGTTCATTCTGCGTGTAAAAAGGTTTTGGAGCAAATGACTATACAACTGTTTTCAACAAACACAAGTACATTGCATGATCGTGTTTTGGGGGGTAAGAATAAAATCATGCTGATCAGTATAATGAACATAATAAAGTATAGTGTTGTAACCAGAGGGTTGAGGTTAAAAAACAGGACAAAGGTTTTTTCGTGAACGATGCTTGTTGGGGCAGGTTTTCACATATGTCTTCAAGGTTAAAAATTTACACCGTTCATAAAGCGCAATATTCGTTGTCCAAACAATTGGACAATATTTATTTACGTTTCTCTTTAACATTGTTGTAGTTTCATAGATATTTTATGTAAAATAATGTAACCGCCTACCCAATATGTGTTTAGTGAATGGTATCTTTTCTGGAATGCAAATTGAATGCTTTATATAGCTTTATGTAGCCTTTAATGTATGTGTTACTTTTAGCGGCTAAAAAAGATACTGAGGAATATGCACTGAATTTGACACTAACACCAGTCTCCCCTATTCTGCAGCATGTAAAATTATGTACGGCATTATGCAATCTCTGTTAAAGTAAATACAGTTGTTTTGCTTCATTTTATCCTACAAATATTTTGAAATCAATTTAGACCAGGAGATTTCGTTTATGATGGGACGTGATCGATGTCAGCACCACAACAAATGTTCAACAACTACTTCTAACTCTTCCCGGTGTCGCGTGACACACCAATCAGCTTGCGCGCTCTTGGAGCGTGACGCAGTGAGCAGCGCGAGGTGCCTGCAGATACCGCGCGGAAAGACACGCTCTTATTTACCTATGACATTTATTTCAGTGATATTTGTAAATACACTTTCTTTTAGGAATTGGTTGTTGTTTTTTCCTGCCCCGATCGTTTTGGGATGGATCCTGTTCATGGTTCCTCTCGTGCTTATTGAACCATCATCGGGCTTTATGGACTGTCAATGATGTCTATGAGTTTCATGTCTGACACTCTGAACAGTTCAGATCCTTCTAAATCAGCATTTTTAGAGTTTGGCCACGGACTTCCAACCAACCAGCAGCATTTATCTGGATTTCCACACAATATTTACCCAGTACATGGATTGCACTCAAGCGGACACCTCCAGCACGATGGTCCTTATCCCTCCAGCGCGTCTCATTACGGCCGGCCGCTGGGATACGCCTACCCCGGCACGGTAAACGCTCCTGCCCCGAGCCCCTACATGTCCTATCAGCAGAGCAACCACAGCAGGGCTGAAGACACGAGTGAGTATCCTCGCAAAGCTGCCAGATGTTCGACTTTAACGCTGTATTTTCTATGGGATGTTTCGTTTCACATGTCGCCGTTTTGGCATCACGTTTATTAAGCCATCTTTGAGCTGATTATGTTATGCATATTTAAAAATGATGTAAATCATTGAGTTTATATTAGATGTAAAACATGATTGATTTGTGACATTCCCTGCGCCATATCAAAATTAATCACGTATTTGTCTTTATTTCCTAATAGATCGTAAAGTTTTTGTTTATGTACATTCGTACCAGAAGCTTATTGATGCACAGAGTGTTCTAAATAAATACCACATTTTGATAAAAGGGCACATGTGTTAATTAATTTTTGAAGAGCATGGATTGAGCACTGTCAGTGTATAGTCAGGGGAAATCAACTGCAAATGACAAATACATAGGATGAATATTGCACAAATGCTGTCATTTCATTTTAATTGTTTGTTTTAGGATTTAGGATTTTTTATAAGTCTGTGTGGTAATTTTCGTTTTAACATGTTAACCTCGGTTCGCCTGAATGTCATGGTAGGCCTCACACTGAGGAAATTGTAGCAAAGTGTTTTTGCTACTTTTCATGAAACATAAAAATATACGAATTATGCTATTCGCGATATGTAATTTATGGTAGGCATTGGTTTATTACGTGCGGCTTTAATTTAGACAACGTTTAAGAAAACAGCAACATTTGTCTGATTCTTCGTATCACGAGACATCATAGTTTAATTTTTCTTATATATGTTATATGTGTTTTTCACTATTATATAACTGCAACAGCTCTTTTAATACCGAAGACACTAAGATCCTGTACTTGTGACAAATGTCTACACCGCAGCTCAATTTAGAACAACTACCGTACCCCTATAGACTGTACCTCAAGGACAGCCATTGTCGAAACATACTGTATAAGGTTGTCCGTGCTATAAATATGAATATATGTGCTGAACCATACAAGCATTATATTTTGTAGGTTCACGCTGCCAACACCTCTGACAATGATAGAAACCATTTGAAGTGGCAATGAATTTAATTCAGATAGGACTATAGTGTGTCTTTTATGAAATGCCATAATTTAAACTTAGGTTCATGTTTCAGGTCTCTAAATCTGCGTTAATGATAAAGCATATCTTAAATATAAGTTTCTTATATACAGCTGAGGCATATCAGACTAAAACAGCCACTCCGCCATGTTTTGCACCTTCTTGTTAGAAATTAATTTAGCATTTGCTATCCATAACGCTAACGTTGTATTTTCTACTGCATGTCTGAAGACCACGAAAAACCAGCGGTCATTGAGAACGGAGAAATTCGCCTTAATGGCAAAGGGAAGAAGATCCGCAAACCGCGAACCATCTACTCCAGTGTGCAGCTGCAGGCGCTGCACCAGCGCTTCCAGCAGACGCAGTATCTTGCCCTGCCCGAGCGCGCAGATCTGGCTGCAAAACTGGGACTGACGCAAACACAGGTACATCTATACTTTTGTTCTGCTGTAGTTTAACATTGTTTATCATTATATTCTTGTTGATCAATATTTGGTCTAGGATGATAAACTGTTAAGATGGGATGATAAACTGCCAAAAAATGAATATTAAGAAGAAGAATATAAAGGAAATTTGGAACAGGATTGTGCATTTCATTATACAGTGGCGGATTATTGTTAAACCTGTTGACAGAGCTTATTAACACTAACGATGACGTGAGTATTAGGACCGCTGTCTTGGGCAAGATATAAATAACGCAAAATATAGGATATACGATACATTTTTCCCTCGCATTTATTCTTTGTGTCACAAAAAGGTCCAAAAAAGTATTTAGACGTCACAATTAAAAATACATGAACGTCATTGCATCAGATATTATAACAATACATCCAAACATTCATCCACATCCAAAGTCTTCAAAGACAGATAGTACATGCATAGCTTTTAAAACACTCCTACACCTGTGGTTCCTCTGTTAGGAGAACTGACATTAAACATCCTCTAAAATTATTAGGAGCAGTAGGTTATAACATGGTGAAGTTAAATGAAGTTTCATTTACTCACAAATGCCAAGTGGTTTGATCATTTATTAGCCTATTTTATTGACATTTATATATTTTCACAAATAGTGTCAAAATATTGTCTGAAGCCACTGAGAAAGTGATTATGCTGAGGTGATCTTCTGTCATACTAGATCCACACAGAACATTTAGGCGAGGCTGTTGTGATTCAGCATGTATGTGCTTCATTCATGTGAGCACATGTAAGCTTATTAGTTTTTCTATTGTTAAGGCTAAGTGAGGATTTAGCTTGATCCTTCACTTTAATTCATAGTTAGCACACTACAGTCTTTAGTGTCAGAGCATGCTTTCCCCAACAATTAAACAGTTATCCTAAAGACTTTTGTTTGTCTGTTTGATTCATTTAGCTGAATGTTTAGTAAGAGTTATCCAAGTATTCATTTGTGGATGAGTGATATTTTTAACATAATATTGGCATTTCTGGGCTGGGGAATAAAATACAAGCCCTATATATAATTTTTATTTTCTGCCTCCTTGTTTGTTCTATATATCCATCCACTTTGTAAAGACTAATTCATTAATCATTCATTTAGTTATTTTAATCTATACCTTTCCTTGTCACATTCAAAAATAATATATTTTGAAATGTATTTAAATTTATAGTTAAACAGCTAAAAAAACAGAAACAAAAAGGCAGAATATGTGTGTCGATGCAATCTGGGTCCACTCAGATACATCTTTCTGTTTTCTCAGATTTTCATTGTCAGTTACACACTTGCCACCGTGAGTGTGACAGGTTGCTCTTCAGTTTTGACTGTGGAGAATGAGTTCAGTCTGTCCACTGCTATGAGGGTTTCCAGACCAATTATGCTACAGTTTAATCAGACCAGTGCATCATAGTATTTCTGTCATCAAAAACCCCTCACACATATGGAAATTATATATGTTTTAGACCCATATGTGTTGAAAAAGAGTGTGAGAGAGTGT